>JABUQX010131190.1:20000-27401 GCA_015478945.1 Trachelipus rathkii | reverse complement strand
CTCGGAAAGTAACCTTGAAATATTTTAGTTAACATCGAGCGAATAAATAAATGTAAGTGAATAATTGTTATTTTTAAAAAGAACTTAGAAAGATTTTATTAAAATACATGTTATGTAGCAGAGAGAAAGAATTATTGTTATTTTATACTTATTACATGGCTTAAAATATGATGTAAAGCAGTAAGTCAATTGAACAAAACGTGGCATAGTTTGGTGTAGAGGGGTGCTAGGGCTGACCTTACTGATTTACTGATTTATTGCCTTAAGTTACGTAAAATATTAGTGTTTTAAATAAAAAATTTCATAAAATTTTAGTAAAAAGTTATTTTAAAACTTGTTAGTTATAAAATTTATAAACAAAAAGTATTAACAGTTAATAATAAATTCTTTGTCCAAAGATAATGATTGATTTTTAAGAAACTTTGGAATAATTTTAGTTATATTTGAATGAGTATATAAATGTACGTGTTTAATTAAAAACATAAAATGTTTCAATAAATTATACTTATATGTGTAAGTGAGTGTTCGTGTGTGTGTTGTTCGTGTGGTTGTGCTCAATCTGGTGTAATAAATCTGTGTGTAGTGTAAGTAAATTCTGTGTGTGTAAGTAAATCTGTGTGTGTAAGTAAAACTGTGTGTGTAAGTAAATTCTGTGTTGTGAGTGTAAGTAAATTGTGTTGAGTGTAAGCTAAATCTTGGGTGAGTGTAAGTAAAATCTGCTGGTGCTGAGGTGTGTTGTGTGTTGTTGTGTATGTGTGTAAGTGTAAATGTAAAAGTGTCTATGGGTAAATGTAAGTGTCTATTGAATGGTGTGTATAAATGGTAAGTGTGTGTGTGTGTGTGTTTGTGTGTGTGTGTGATGTGTGTGTAATGTTGTTTCTAAATAATAATAAACAAAGGCATGAAGTAATAACATAAGTATTAATAATAAAAAAAAATAAAATTAATAAAAAATAAAAATAATAATAAAAATAAAATTAAAATAATTAATAAAATAAATAAAAGTATTAAAACAAATAAAAACATAATGTTAATAAATATATGAGTTAAAAGCCAGCAGTAAAAACATATGAGTTAAAGCAGTTAAACACATATGAGTTTAAAGCAGTAAAACATGAGTTAAGCAGTAAAACATTGAGTAAACAGTCTAAAAGCAGGTAAAACAAAGATACTAATCCCCCCTTGGGTGTTAGGTCACACCTCTATTGATTTACTGATTTACTTGCTTTAAGGTATGTAATGTAATAATATATGAGTTTAAGCAGTAAAACATATGAGTTACAAACGCCAGTTAAAGCATGAGTTAAAGCAGTTAAAGCAGTAAAAACAAAAAGCTTACCCTAATCCCCTTGGTGCTATTGTAGCATCTCTAATTGATTTACTGATTTACTGCTTTTAAAGGTATGTAATGTTAATAAATATATTATGTAAAGCAGTAAAGCATATGTTAATAGCAGTAAACATGATTTAAAGCAGTAAAAGCAGTAAAACAAAAGCATAATAACCCTTGTTGGCTAGGTAACACCTCTATTGATTTACTTGATTTACTGCCGTTAAGGTATTAATTTTAATAATAGTGGAGTTAAAGCCAGTAAAAACATATGAGTTAAAGCAGTTAAAACATGAGTTAAAGCAGTAAAGCAGTAAAACAAAAGTATACTAACCCCTTGTTGCTATGTAACACTCTATTGATTTACTGATTACTGCTTTAAGGTATGTAATTTATAATATGTGAGTTAAAAAGCAGTTAAAAACTATGAGTTAAAGCAGAGTTAAAGCCCAAGTAAAACTGAGTTAAAGCAGTAAAGCAGTTAAACAAAAGCATACTAATCCCCGTAGGTGTTAGGTAACACCTCTATTGATTACTGATTTACTGTTGCTTAAAGGTATGTAATGTTAATGTTTTTAATAAAATTTCGCATACAGTTGTAGTAAAATAAAATGTTTATATATCAGACACTCTGTTTTTTTCTTCTTACATAAATTTTTAAAAATTTATAAATTAAAAAGTATTAAGAAAAAAATAAGATGACTGTAATGAGTTACAGTTTTAGGTTCGCGAAAATGTTTTTTTAATAAAATGTTAAAGTATGAAAATAAAATGAATGACTCCGTAGTATACTATATATATTTTTCATTCGTGCGGGAATATTGCGCCTGCGGGCGCCACGCCGGCGGGCGGTACTCGGAAAATATGGCGCCTGCGGCGCGCACGCGGCGGGCGTGTACGCGGGGATATGGCGCCTTGCGGCCACGCGGGGGGCGGAGGACGCAGTAATATTTGCGCCTTGCGGGCGCACCGCGGCGGTTTCGCGACGGGGTTCACCTGCGGACGCGGACTCTGAAACGTTTGCGGTCACTGTCTCAAAATGTGTAACTCTTTAGATATATATTCTGTCGTGCTATTAAGTGTTAGAAAAAGACTAACTCATAATAGGAAGCCATCCTTAAGCAACTTGAATATACACAATCGATTCCTTTACCTTATGTAACCTAGGGGTAACACCATATTAAGGCTATTCGGGGCTCAGGGGAGGCTAGAAAAAGGCTTGAAAAAAAGTGGCACTTAGTTGGCACTATGTGGCACTCACTTTGCACTATGTGGCACTCACTTGGCACTCATTGCACTCACTTTGGCACTCATTGGCACTCATTGGCACTAACTTGGCACTCACCTGGCACTCATAGAAATACTCATAGAATACTAATAGAACATCCCTAGATACTTCTTACCGGTGATTGGGAACCATCAAAGTTGAACCATCAATAAATCTGAGTCATCAAAGCTAAAATCAATATAGATGCCAGCAAAGATGAGTGTCATCAAAGTTGAGCCATAAAAGTTGAGCATCAAAGTTGTAGGAGCACGTGTAGCTAGAGTATAGATGTTACGCTGGTGCAAGGCTGGGTGGAATCTAGGTGTAGGTGTAGGTGTAGGCTAGGTGAAGGCTGGGTTGGGTGGAGTCTAGGTGTAGGTGTAGGCTATATGGAGGCTAGGTGTAGGCTAGGTGTAGGCTAGGTGTGTGTGTGTGTGTGTGTGTGTGTGTGTAGATGTAACCGAAATATCAAAAAATAGGGCTAAGCCCCTAAAGGGTGGCCAAAAATTAGGGTGGGCCAAAATTGACCCATGGAAGACCAAAGGGTTGGTCGAAAAATTAGGGTGGGACACGTACAACGGTTGCTTACGCAACCGTTTGGCGCAACCCTTCTTCGAAGGGTTGCAAAAATTAGGGTTGCCAAAAAATTACGGTTGCCAAAAAATTAGGGTCGCTAAAAATTAGGGTGGGCCAAAATTGACCCATGGATGACCAAAGGGTTGGTAGTGTGTTTGTACGTGTGTATAAGTGTAAATGTAAGTGTCTATGGGTAAATGTAAGTGTCATAGTGAATGTTTGTATAAGTAGGGTGCCAAAAAAATTTGGGTTCTCAAAAAATTGGGTTCTCAAAAAATATGGGTTCTCAAAAAATTTGGGTTCTCAAAAAATTTGGGTTCTCAAAAAATAGGGTTCTCAAAAAAGGTCAAGGCCCAAAAAGGTCAAGGGCAGGTAAAAAAATTGGGCCCAAAAAAGGTCAAGGTCAAAAAAGGTCAAAAAAGGTCAAGCCAGGTACGTCGTGCGGAAAAGCTCCCCTACTACTATTATGATTAGGTTTTATGATTATGATTATGATTATGTTATTGTTATTGTTTTGTTATGTTATTATTTTATTATAAGCTCCCTACTACTATTATGATTAGGTTTTATGATTATGATTATGATTATGTTATTGTTATTGTTATTGTTATTGTTATTGTTATTATTTTATTATTATTATTATTATTATTATTATTATTATTATTATTATTATTATTATTATTATTATTATTATTATTATTATTATTAATTAATTAATTAATTATTATTATTATTAGGAAAATTCTGATATTTGTAATAATTTTAATTGCAGTAATATTTCTCTCTATATTTGCCACTCTATCACAATCTCTCAATAATTTGGTTGGTCACAGTCTGTCTGTCTGTTTGTATGTCTGTTTGTATGTCGGTTCTTCTGTCTGTGTATTTGTTTGTCTCTTCTCTTTTTTTTTTTGTTTGACAATATTTACTTTGAGTTGAGGTAGGCAAATCTATTCATTCTGTTCCTACAATTGTCAATTTGGATGAAATTTGTTATGGCGAACATTGCAATTTTTCATCTGGGTATAATAATAATAATAATAATAATAATAATAATAATAATAATAATAATAATAATAATAATAATAATAATAATAATAATAATAATAATAATAATAATAATAATAATAATAATAATAATAATAATGGATGTTGTCAATTTTGCGTGAGTGAGTTTCATCCATATCGATTGCATGGATCCGAACACATTTTTATTTGATAAAAGTCAAAATAAATATTTTTGTAATAAAAAAGCTGCACATCTTTAAAAATATTGAAAAAAAACAAGTCCTAATTATTTATTTAAATCTATGTAACCTAACGTAACTTAACTTAACCTTACCTAACCTTATCTGCATATAATAATAATAATAATAATAATAATAATAATAATAATAATAATAATAATAATAATAATAATAATAATAATAATAATAATAATAATAATAATAATAATAATAATAATAATAATAATAATAATAATAACAGCTATTAAAATATTTCATGCTAAAAAAGATATATATACAGTATCTTTCCCCTTTTATAAGAGAGGGTGGGAGAGTATGAAAAAAAGGGGAGACACAAAGACTAAAATAATAAAATTAAAAATAAAAAAAAAATTCTATTCTTACACTCTCCCCCAACCAGTCTCCAACACCTTCCCCCCCCTAACCCCATTCGTATGACTTGTGAAGCTCTTTTATTTTCATGTCTGTTCTTTTTCATTACCAATTTTCTTTTACTTTTCAATATCCATTTGTAGGGTTTGTAAATCGAATATATATATATATATATATATATATATATATATATATATATATTTTATATTATAAATTATATATATATTTATATCTATTTTTTATATATATATATAATATATATATAATATATATATATATATATATATATATATATATATATATATATATATATATATATATATATATATATATATATATAATCATTTTAATACTGCATACGCTCTAGCAGTTTAATAATATATGTAGGTACTATTAATCTATCCTTTGTGGGTTACGAACCAGAGCTCTCGTCTTGTCATGCAATTGCTTTACCACCAGACCACGAAAGGTAGCTAGACACCTTTGACAGAGCCTTCCCGGCTCACACTCAGGTGAAGGTCAAGGGTCAAACAGGTCTCCACACAGAGAGAGGAAGTATCATCAACATTTTAAAACTGGTAACGTTTTCACAGTTTAATATTATAAGTAGATATTATTAATTTTTTCTTTGGGAATTTCGAACTATGTCCCTTTTCTTGGTCTGGTGGTAAAACATTTGCTTAACAACGTGAGGGCTCGGTTTCGATACCCACAAAGGAGGGAGTAATAATCTCTCTCTCTCTCTCTCTCTCTCTCTCTCTCTCTCTCCTATATATATATAGTATTATAATAAATATATATAATATATATTATATATATATATTATAGTATATATATATATATATATATGATATTATTATATATATATATATATATAAAATTTTTTGACGATTATAGTAAATTGTTACTATGACGATGACGATTAATTGAAAAAGTATATTTTAAAAATTTCTATTTTAATAAATTTAACAATTTTATATTAAGGAAGAATTAAATTGTGTTTAACTTCATTCTTTATTTTAATGTGTGAATACATTAAGAACCACATTAATACATAGAAAGTTTTCCTGTTATTCTTCAACATCTTGGTTTCGTTTTTCTAATTTCTATTATAATATAATAATAATAATAATAATAATAAATAAAATAATAATAAAAAAAAATTTTATAAATAATAATAATAAAATAATAATAATAATAATAATAATAATAATAATAATAATAATAATAATAATAATAATAATAATAATAATAATAATAATAATAATAATAATAATAATAATAATAATATAATAATAATAATACAATAATAATAATAATAATTAATAATAATAATAATAATATAATAATAATTAATAATAATAATAATATAATAATAATAATAATAATTTCTCTTGGATTATAATATAATGATTATTTAATATAAATTTTAAGTTCAAGCTTCCTTATATTTCAAATTAATATTTTATGTAATTTAATATATATAGTACCTTTAAAACATTGATTTCAAAAAATTTTAATATGTGAGAATATGGACAGAGACATGCAAAATTCTTAAACATGAAAGTTTTCTTGTTTTATTAATGTGATTTTTTTTTTTTTTAATTTTAATAAAACTTTAATAAAACTGATTAATTCTATACTTAAGAATGCAGAAGTAATCGTATTTTACTATTTAAACAGCAATTTTTTACTACGTGGCAACACCTCATAACAAACTCAAAATGAAGCAATATATATGCCCATTTTCTTCTTATTTTCATGGGTAACTAACTGTTTTATGTTACAGAATTTCCATTATTATTATTAAGCTTTAATATTATCCAAAATTCTTAATATTTCCTCACGTAATCGCAAAATAATCGGCAGAAAATTGACGATGATGATTACGATTGAGAAAAAATATGCCGATTATTCCGATGACGATAAGGATTAATCATCCCATCATCACTAATATATATATATATATATATATATATATATAATAAAAATTATATATATTAATTTAATAATAAATTTTTTTTTAAAAATATATTTATATTATTTATATATATATATATATATATAATTATATATATATATAATAATATATTATTATGTATATATATATATTATATATATATTATATATATATATAGTTATATATATATATATATTATATATATAATATATAATATAATATACTATATATATATATATATATAATATATATATATATATATATATATATATATATTATATATATATATATATATATATGCTTCCCTTCTTTCCCTGCACATCTGCTGTGGGAATTCTTCTTCCATCTTCCGGTTCCTACTGAATTAATCTCCCCCGCCTTCAAAGCCTGCGTTCGTGCTCATCTTGCGTAATTTGCTTTAGTTGTGACTTCTGAGGCGTGAAACACCCCCTCTCCCGGAATAGGGCTCTGCCCGTGAGTGGGGTGACAACTGTAAAAAAATATTATATATATATAATATATTATATATATATATATTATATATATTATATTATATATAGATAATATATTATATTTATATATATATATATATATATTATATATATATATATTAATACCATATATATATACATCTATATTATATATATAT
>JABUQX010131190.1:0-10000 GCA_015478945.1 Trachelipus rathkii | reverse complement strand
TATATATACAATCATCTATAATATAATATACTTAATACTATAAATACTATCTATTTAATACACTGTATAACCCATGGAGAGGGACAAGTAAGCGCTCCTACGAAAAGACTGAGATTATATACACCACCCACTGGTGAGCATAAATAAATCATATATAAAGGAGTATAACACTAACCTACGTCAGGTGCACAGACTCCCCATGGTCACGTGGATAGCATGGTGTCCCCTACCTCTAGATTTAACGTCTGACACGTAGATTCTTAAAGCCAGACACGCTCCAAGATAGAGTTACCTACGGTATTGTTGCCTCTCCACCGACCAGTTGCCGAACCTGCAGACTCCCTCGCGTGTATATTCTCTCTCGTTGATCACACAAATATAATAACTTCGACTGAGACTACTCCAAGCTATGACAATTATACTATACCATATTTAAAAAGTATTACTCAAAAAAAAATAATAGACGAATCAAAAAAAAAGATACCACGAGTACAGCACAACTTAAGCTAGAATTTAAGCATCTCGTTAAAACAATTACATTTACATAGAAGCTGTTATGACATTTCCAATAAAAATTAATAACCCTCATATCCTATACAATACCTCTATACTAATCATACATTATTAATAGGTCCATATATTTAGATTAGACCTCTATACCCTGGTTGATTGAAAGTTGTGCCTCATCAGAAATTGCCGTTGTATTTGATATACGGTTACTCTTATACTTTCTATTCAATTAAAATTTGATGTAAATTAAATCTATATATACCTACATTTTCTTAACTTTAGATTTGACAAATGGCTCATGTTCCTCTATAACCGGTAAATTTTATAATAATATATATACTACCAAAGGCCGGAATGAAGGTCATAAGCTACCTTTAATTTGAAAATTAAAATTCATCGACGTTTTCCGCCAAGTCTCCCATTCTATAATCTAAAACAAATAAATCACTAATCATAAGTACCAACATAATTAAACCATCTATAATAAAAATTAAAATAATCATAAATATATTGATAATAGAAGAAAATTTGAAAACATAATACAAACTACAATAACAATCCATAAGGCCTATAATAAACACAAATAACAATATACTACTTAATTATATATATATAAAAACTACACCCTATAAGGATATGTTTGAGCGTTCTGACTTCGATAGACATCTATCAAGTCACTGTTGACTCCTACTATATACTCACTATCCTAGCATATTATAATGCGAGCACACGGATTAAGCTAGGTGAGTTGTGCCAATAGTGCTTCAATGAGCCCGTCAAAGATTATGGGGTTGTGTAAAATTGTTTACCCTCTGTATATTTGATTGTTTGGAGTTATATTTGCGACGAAATAATATAAAAGTCACAATATCTTATAAGTTACCCTCTAATAATAGGACATACAAAGACATAATAAAACCTTGATTCAATTAATAATAAATATAATAATAATCCATATATAATTACATATCATGATATACATGTAATAATATACTGATCATATACACTAATAACTCATAAATCATAGAGACTTAATTCTAAAGAATTACTAGGCTTCGAATACTACGTAGGACCCCAGAATCCTTGAAAACCCTCAACAATCTCCCCTCTGCTACATCACAATCTCTGAGAATCAATCTATTTTTAACAGTGATTTTAAAGGTATCTCGTACGACGGTCGGAACCCATGAAGAACCACAAATTGGACTTCGCTGCTACAATTACTCTAATCCATACATTGCCTGTGTATGATATGATCCTCTCAAATAAAACTAGATTATAAATACTACCAATCGACTCACTACAATATTCTATAAAATTAACCCTTGTCGAGAGAGGGGATGTTAGGTAGCAGTGCTTCCACATCTACACTCGTGTTTATCTTCCTCTGATTCATCTTTATTGGATGAAATGATTCAACGGGGAAAAAATCACAATCATCAATGAGACCTGTTAAGAGCCAATAATCTCTAGTCGCTCTCATATACTACCATGTGTAATCTATAGTAGTATACAAAGATTTCGTCCACTCTGGAGCTTCTAGCATCACTGTGATCAATCTTTACACAGTATCTATTTTTATTCGAGAGTTCTGATACTACTACATAAAGTACAATACATAGACAGGAAAAGACGCACAGATACATAACTAGACGACAAAAAACGAATACGAGTCACAGTTTAGAAATGTAAGCCTAGTGCACAATGATAAGCGCTGTCTCCAGACTAACAGTTCACGGACGACTACACAAAGAACCGTAACAGCCTTAGCTGTAACTACTTGGATTATCCCATTATGGATTAAATGACTACAGGATTCCGTGGATAAGGTAGTTATAACTAGGAAGTGGGCAAAGCGCTGATTTTAAATTACTCATCTAGTTATATTAAGAGTTGTGAACACCCATTTGATCTTTACCTTTCAACATAAACCTAAGAAATAATACCTTGTGTATTAACTTATATATCTGCTTTTAGTTCTTACGTGCTAATTAGTCCACAGGGACCGCTGCCTTTAGGAATATTAATATTGTCATCTTCAATAATTCCAGAACCTTATATCAACTTATAATATATTTCAATCTCGCAAAAATTCCGCAAATATAATTCTCCGATTACACCCAAAAAAATTATTCTTTTCTACATAAAATTACAATAATCTTTATAAACTAGTCATCCTTACTTCCTTCACGTCCTTCTGTTAATAAGTATTTCTCAATTTATAATGTTCTCTTAGCTTTTTGCTTCTTCCTCTATAGCCCTATCCTAGTATATATGATCTACTAACTCATCAAATAACTGCCTGTTTAAATCATCATCAATTATAAAGACTGAGCTCATGACTTCCAAGACATTATGCTTCTAATATAAACCTAGGACAATTCCAAGGGCTAATTCATTTTCTTCTCCATTACCTCCGTATTCTCAACATATGTATGCTAATATTGTAAATGTTCATACTTATAGAGATGTTATTTCTGCTAATTATATATATATTATATAATATAATATATATATATATTAATATATATATATATATAATATATATAATTATATATATATATATATAATAATCTATATATAATATATTAATAATAATATAAATATTTATATATATATATATATATATTAACCTGGTCTTGGATAAATATTATTATATAATATAATATATATAATATAAATATTAATTATATATTATATATATGATAAAGATAATATAAATATATAAAATATATATATAATAATAATAATAAAATACGATCTAGCCTTACGCCTGAGTAATCAACATTTAATCTGATAAATTTAATATAAATTAATAAATAAATTATTTATTTTAAATATTAAATATAATATAATATAATTATTATAATATAATAATATATATATTAATATGTATAATATATATTAATATATTAATATTATTTAAACTTGTAAGAAAACTGTCATAAACTACAGCGTAAGGTAAATAGTATTACATAGTATATAAAACCCCTAATAGATTAATTATGTAAAATTACTGTATATAAAATTTATATATATATTTAAAAATAACTGTTTAAAATTAACTATAAATAGAAAGATAAATCCATATAATATAAGATCTGAGGGGTCACTTTTCGAGTCACCCCATGGAAGCAGGGGAACACTTAATACCATCCCCTCACCCCAGTGAACGCCAGGTAGAGCCGATCCTGACCTGAAATATATCTTACCGTTACTATGTGTTATATGAAAGGTATAACTCTTGGAATATGGATTTTCGCTTACTCCATAGAGAAACATACATATACAGACAAGCCTACTGCCCTTATATCCATGCAATATATTATACCTTCACTTAGTGATAGTGAATAATAGATATAGTAATGAAAATCCACGCAAAAGATGCAATTTATATGATAACTCACTCTCAATATGAGTTCAATGTATTCTAATGAAATTTTTGATGATTATAAGAAGGTTAAGAGCAATGCTACACGAATTTACATTATGAGCCGGAAATAGATGTTTTGCATTTTGTAGAGTAATCTGCTTATAGGTTTTGTAATGATAGAATCAATCAACCGACTCTGAGTATGTGTGAAGACAAAGTTTCTCCTGTTCTCCTCGACCAGGAGACATCGAGTGACATTTCGTCCTTAGATACAGTAGTTCGTGATGAGAAGACTCTTGCCCTCTTGTACCGCTCCGTATGGACTCTCCTACTCCTCAAGATATCTCGGACATGTTCACCATGTTTATTATTAATAAATCTCTTGTAAGTGGACTTGAGCTCGGTAGCCCATAGGATGTTTGTACTCCTAAGATTCCTTTTGCAAGAGTGTTTCAAGTGGTGATGTTTTTCTACTGTAGTTGCGTACAGATTGGCGCAGGAAGAACGTAAGTGTATCATGTAATTAAATACACATACTTGTATGCGTTGGAGAGTCTCCTTGAAAATATATGAGAGATCCCTCTCACTGCGTATTCGGAATTCATCCAGAATTATTAGAAGTCGGCTCATATAAAACGATGGTATCGCCGAGATCCCATTAGCTTTATGGATACAGTAAAAGTTTTCCGCGAAAGTATAATCGCGCGCAGAACTATATCGAATGTGCTTTATCTATATGATATTTAGTTCTCTTGTCAATGTGATATTGTTGATCTGACGAAAACGTCTAAGGGCTCTAGTACGCCTATCGTGAGACGACATAAAAAGTCAGCGTGCTAGCTTGTTTTTTGGAGGTGGACGGAAAACCAGTTATATATGAATCCAGGGCGTGTGTGGTTTTTCTATGTACTGTGGTGATCGGTTTAGAGTTGTCATCTATTTCTATTAGTATATCCAAAAAGGGTAATTTGTTGTCAATGGCTGGTTCCATGGTGAACTTTATTGAGTCAATCTGATTGTTGATGTGTTCTAAGAGAACTAGAGGGTCAATGTGCGTTGGCAGGGCCACAAACACGTCGTCCACGTATCTTTTCCATGTTATATCTGCGTAGGCTGGATGATTGAAAATATGATGTATCTCAAATAGCTCCATAAATATATTGCTGAGGGTTGGGGATAAGGGAGAGCCCATCGGGAGGCCTGAGTTCTGTTTGTAGAAATTTTCTTCAAATTTAAAATGATTGTGCTCCGTTATAAGGTTGATTAGTTGTTTTATATTCTGAAAAAGAATTCATAAGGTATAATATATATTGATTGTGATATATAGCTGTGTAATCTACATAACCATTCATTAGTTATTTTTGCGCTACATCCGGATACGTGGTAAAAACAAATACGCCACCACGTCAAAGCTTAAAATGACTTTGTTTTGCCAGTTTGTATTTCGTTCAAGGTTTGTTATAAAAATTGTTGACTGTTTTATTGTATATGTAGTCATTATTTGATATTTTATACCTATTGAGGAGAAATAGTTAGACGTTACATCCACCTCATATACTGTACTCAATGTATTGCTTACAGGTAACACATGTAATTACATATATGTAGAAATTCTCTGAAGGTACGTTAAGCAGAAAATAGAGTATCAATATATGAAAAGTAATATAAAAAAAGAAAATCAGAAATTATAGGTCGTAGCGGAAAGTTTTCTTTATGAAGTTTTGGTATGCCATAAAAAATCGATGTTTTAGGAATATATACTAAGAGATTCATGTACAAGTTTTGGTGATATTTCAATATTGTCTGAAGTTTTTGTTTGAAGAGCCTTTGGGATGTTGAAAGAGGGTCTTTGTTTAATTTAGAATATACATTTTGGTCCGAAAGAATTTGATTAGCTTTCATGTTGTAATCAGTTTTATCCATAATTACCAATTTATTGCCTTTGTCAGCTCTAGTTATGTGCAGTGAGGGGTTATTTTTTAGTTCGTGGTAAGCTGAAATGAATCTTTTCGGAAGTGAGTGAGAGTTTTCATTCATGATGTCATTCAAAATGTACCCTTTAAGTGGGTCAAAATTAACGCTAAGTTCTCTGTTCAATTTTTGAAATTTTTCCATTTTCTCAAGAAAATCTGTTATGTCTCCGTCCCCTCCCACGCCGAAAGAAGGACCTAGTGATAATAGTTGTATTTGGTCACATGTTAAAGCTGTTTGGGAAATGTTAACGAAAAAATTTTCGTTCCCGATTTTATTCCATATACTATTTTTGAAAATGTTGGCAAGTCTATTTTCACTCTTGTTCTTTTCTTTAATCATATGCCTATTCAATATGTGATGCGCCATATCTAAGGTTGTGCTTAATATCCGGTCTGATAAGTTGTTAAACTCTAAGTAAAATTGTATGTTACGGAATTCTTTATTGGCGTCATCAAAAAGTCTATTTTTGGTAAGTTTTGATTGCTTGATATAGCTTTTAATTATTTCCTCATGTAACAACGGGAAAGGAGAATCGTCAGTACGCGACAAGAAATTATTCACAAGGTTATTTGGTAACACTTTTTCATTGAGGCACTGTTTCAAAAATAAATTGTAATTTTTAGTCCTGTTTGCTCTAATTAGACAGTCGATATAACGCAAAATCACCAATTGGAGTGGGGGGTTATTATTTAAAAAATTCATGTAGTTTACGTTGCAAACAGTGCCTCAATGAAAAAGTGTTACCAAATAACCTTGTGAATAATTTCTTGTCGCGTACTGACGATTCTCCTTTCCCGTTGTTACATGAGGAAATAATTAAAAGCTATATCAAGCAATCAAAACTTACCAAAAATAGACTTTTTGATGACGCCAATAAAGAATTCCGTAACATACAATTTTACTTAGAGTTTAACAACTTATCAGACCGGATATTAAGCACAACCTTAGATATGGCGCATCACATATTGAATAGGCATATGATTAAAGAAAAGAACAAGAGTGAAAATAGACTTGCCAACATTTTCAAAAATAGTATATGGAATAAAATCGGGAACGAAAATTTTTTCGTTAACATTTCCCAAACAGCTTTAACATGTGACCAAATACAACTATTATCACTAGGTCCTTCTTTCGGCGTGGGAGGGGACGGAGACATAACAGATTTTCTTGAGAAAATGGAAAAATTTCAAAAATTGAACAAACTTAGCGTTAATTTTGACCTACTTAAAGGGTACATTTTGAATGACATCATGAATGAAAACTCTCACTCACTTCCGAAAAGATTCATTTCAGCTTACCACGAACTAAAAAATAACCCCTCACTGCACATAACTAGAGCTGACAAAGGCAATAAAATAGTAATTATGGATAAAACTGATTACAACATGAAAGCTAACCAAATTCTTTCGGACAAAAACGTTATATTCTAAATTTAAACAAGGACCCTCTCTTTCAACATCCCAGAAGACTCTTCAGAATCAAAAATTCATACAATATGAAAAATCCACCTCAAAACTTGTACAAATCTCTTAGTAGTATCTTCCAAAAACATCGACTTTTTATGGGCATGATCCAAAACTTACATAAAGAAAACTTTAAATACATATAATTCTAATATAAATAAATGTTGACCTACAAATTAGCAAACTATTGGCTCTGTGCTGTAAACCAACTAAATCCCCCTGCATAGCGTACAATATAGTCCATAAATAGCCCTCATAAAAAAACAGTCAACAATTTATAACAACTTTGAAGCCTTTCCCAAGCTGCTCCAATAAACACAGCATAAAGAGGAATTTTATGGTGGCGTTGTTTTACCCAACGTTCCCTCGTCTCTCCGGTTGCGAAAACAATGGAATGTGTTGGAGATAACCAGCAACACACCTAATATAACCTTTGAGATCCTTTTAGCAATGTATACATCAAGCAATCAACGTTATAATCGCGACACAATTCATTATTTACATTTTTTGCATAGACAAATTTTCTACCAAACAGCATACTCAGCTCCCTCCCGCAGTGGCTCTCTTATCCCCAATCCTCCTCTCTTACCAATATAGTTATCGAAGCTATTTTCGTTCAGATTAACATCCAGTATTTAACTTCATCCAGTCTCTCTCTTACGCAATCGTAAATCATGGCAAATAGATCACCTCGGGCTATACACTCGTTGCTTTGTGGTCCATCTCTCTCTCTGCTCTGACATCCTCACACATCATTGCCTCCTTCTCAGTTTTCTTCCTCTTAATGACCACTCTTCAACAATCAGATTGACTCTCTTCACTCATAAGTCCACCAGTAACTAGCCTCGATTGACCAACTACACTTACCCCTTTTTTTGCGATCTCTCTCTCCTCTCTAATCTTTCAATTTATACTCAATATGATGACAACTTCTTTAAATACGCAGCACCAGTCCTCTCTCTTCTCTCTCTCTCTCTCTCAGTTACATATCGAATAACCACTCACACGTCGTAGACTCTCTCTTTTCCCTCCATTTATATATTTATACTCTCCTCCTTCCCTTTCCCTTCCACTCACAAACATTATCTCTCACATACCTTCCACTCCTTTTCGTCACAGCATTTTCTCGCCCTTAGACTTTGCTTCAACAACTCTTACAACCTAAGACATCTCATACTGCATTATACTCAAATCCATCACTGCTTCAAATTCATTGCCATTACCTCGTGGCGTAAAACTTCGACTCCATTACAAAGCATCTCTCTTCTAGACATCACTGGTCCTCATAAACCATCTGGTTCTTAATACACATACCTCTCTCTACATAGAAATCAGTGATCTTACTACGGTGATTACGATCTTTTTTCATTAATCATTCCTTCTCTATACGACACAAAAATAGGTAACCTATACAATATACAACTCTTGCTTCCCGTCTCTCCAATCGTTCCACAATATCCTCACGTTAACACAACATCACCCAACTTGACAAACCTCCACTCCTTTGCAGTAATGAACATCTTAATTACTTGATTTTTAGGTCCATAAACTGGAGTTGATGTGCTGGAATTTTTATTCAAAATCAATATCGCGTGCTTCAAAACTCATTCTGCTCATAACTATCATTCATACTTAGCAGTGACGTCAATAGACCGTTAAAGCGAGTCGAGGATTTTACTCAGCCTCCTAATCGCATTACCCTACATACTAACGATCGGAAATCAATACCTCATCGTCTCCTCTCTTCTCGTGCTCAACTATCAGGAGAACTTTCGTGCCAACCTTTTCTCACTTACTCACACTCAAACATCCCATCGTCACTAATCTATACTTACTCAATTCATATGTCTGTGCGATACTCATACTTCCCAATACTGCGAATTCTATGCTCGTCATCAGGTCTGCCTCAATTCTTTGCATACACACTCACTATCAACTACTCCTCTCTCTCTCTCTCTCTTGCTCTATAATGAAACATAGCAAATGATATAAGGTTTGAAATAATATGATTTCTAGAAAACCGAATATCTAACAATAAATATTACTTCTACATAGAATAAACAAATAAATGTGAGGAAAATATCATCTGAAGAGTTTTAGAGGAAGACAATACCAAATACCAGGATCTCAAACTAACTGACGGTAGATAAAAGTTCAAGGAATCAGTACTATATACCCTACTGGCTATACGTACATCTGAGAGTAAGTGATTGTAAAATTAAATTATAGGTCCTAGTATAGTAGGTAACTTAATAATAAGGCCTCTTTACTACTTAAGTTAGGATTTCTCATTATGTTTAATTTATCTTATATAACATGGATTTTGTCCAAGTGAGCATACAAAGATTAAACTTTTGACATTATTTTTCACCAAGATTATGCCAAGACCTTAATATTAACCAGATTACGGGAGTGTTGTTATTTACTATACGAAGGACAAGAACGAAAAGACTTTCTGAAGAAAATCTTAAACTTAATGACCTTTGCGGCCATTATAAAAGTCACTAATATGAGGAGGAAATATCCTGTCCACTGCGCCATAGTAGAAAAATTAATGAGATTATGAAGGATAAGTTTATTAATATCAATGTTCCTAAAAATTTCATGTAAGACCATTATGTTATTATTATATTTTTTATATTATATTTTGACCAGGGGCTTATTTGATGTGTTTTGAGGA
>JABUQX010131189.1:15000-30000 GCA_015478945.1 Trachelipus rathkii | reverse complement strand
ATACTCGAAAAGCGCCATATCGAGACAATAAGCACAGTTACCCATCTGCGCTCCCCTAATATTGAGACAAAATATGTGCCACTTATTTACCATTAATCCCTAATCCACTGTATTCTCCAGACATTACCCCATGCGAATTTTATGCATCTTTGCGACACTTTCCCAACGAGCGAAGGTACCTCCTAAGCGGTTGTGTGTTCTAAAATAAATATTCCCTCTTGGTATAATCGTAAAGAGCGCACGTTAGTCGCCTCTACCAATTCAGGAGATAAGAGAGTAGACATATATCTGAAGTGACATGCCAGCAATGACATAGAATTTTGTACAACCGGCTCTCAGATTTAATCTTTTTCAAAGTTTTACGTATGAAAATATGTAATTTATACCTCCTGATATGTCAATAAATTAAAGGAATGAACACCATTGTGTCGCCAAGCTTGAATCATATCCCCTTTATATGAATGTTCAACATTGTCTAAAAGAAATACTCTCTCCGCGTAGTTTTAATTTAAGCATTGGCTCCTCATAGACTCCAAAGTTTTCTCTCTCGCTTAAATAAAAACAATTCTGTTCTTACTATGGTATAGCATAGACCATGCAGCTACATATTCCTATAACATATATTTTCATAATTTAAAGATTGAGAGTCACATCCGCTTCGCGAACAACTGCAATTACTTTAATCAGTGGGTGATAGCCAAACAACATCCAATAAATAATTATACATCACCATAAGATATTTCGTGAATTTAACTTAATACTTACTTCTTTTATCAAGATTGCAGTGCCTTCTTAATTTATTTCTTATCATGCCCCTAGCCTTCCGGGTTCTGTGATTACTCTTAAATAACGTGTAACGGTTTATATTTTGCGTCCTATCTGATCAATTTAGTTTAGATTGTTAGACCTTTTTTTGTTATAACCTGTGACTTGTATCAAAATGCCTCCGTCTTAAGATAATACATTTCTCTCCTATTCATTCAGAATTAACATGATATTACATTTACCATCCACTTGCTAAGCGCTCCTTATTATCTTTATCCAAATTATACGCTATATCACTCCTAAGTACACGCTAGGCACAATCATCACTATTTGTGTATGTCACTAACACTCTTTACAATTCCAAAATAAATGCATTCTTATATTAACCGTAAATACAGCGTCATTCTAAACTTTTGTGTTGCTCTCTCTCGTTAAGGACTCATCTATAATATCAGGTTTGCCATTTTTTCAACGCAGACTTTGCAGAATCATATTACATATTATTCAAGATGCGTCCGGATTACTCTCATCAAATTTATCCCTAGCTCTGGTGTGTGAGTGACTTATGCCATTGTCGAATTCACTAGGATACCTAACCGTGTGTTGTTTATTATATGTAGCATTTCACAAACCTTGCAATAATTCAATATAGCACTTAATATTTCACCTTCTTTCAATATCAAATCATTAAATATGCGATACATCAATCAGATAAATCATATAGGACCAATCACACAGGAGCTCCAAAGGAGCAAAATCCACTTCACTTTATGGTAGTTACCAAGACTCTTTATCTGAGTATGATTAATTTCCATAATATACTCCATAATTTTGAAGAACGTCACGATTATCACTCTCTTTCCTATTACTGAACAAATAAAATTATGCATATATTGTAACAATACTTATTACTTAGCACCACCCTCAAAATGTCTAACTACTTGATCAACAGTATCATTTTCATTCAGACAATCTCTCTTTCATGGGACATTATCCATCAGTATTCCCTATTGCACTTACCAAGAAAGTTTTCGAGTACCACTTAGATCTCGCATACATCCACTCAATACATGTAATAAACATAGCTTCTCTCTTCTTCATTTGATTCGATATCCCTATATCGGTCTTATTCTGACTCACATAATTTCATTATAATCAGAAAGAGATGATCACATAGTGCTCCAGAAGAAATTTCTTGAATCCTTGCTGAGATGGCCGACTCATCACTTATCGTCTATGATTTTCCTTCATTTATAATCAAGTCCATCTCATTGTATGGTATCTGTTCACAACAGAGTCCATCTTATTGTCGATTATATGCGGATGTCCAAATATCTGTACCTTATCTAAAAGATTAACCATAGAAATTCCTAATTTCTTATAAGTATGATGTTAAAACAATCTCCACGTCATCCCTCATAAACTTCTCTATCCGACTTATAAATCAAGACACAACCACAATCTTCTACTGAGGTAGAAAGATTATTTACTATTTATACAGTAAATGAACTTTAAAAATTTAAAGATCTATCCTCTTGTAATTTTTATTGCTTTTTTTCAAATTAGACATTATAGAATGGTTTACATTCATTTCACCTTTTTTTCAGATATTTCACAACGCACTGGCAGTTGATTCTATAACTCTTCGAATGGTAATTTTGGACTCTTGGAAGTATGAATAAATCAAGAAACTGAATAATTTAGAATTATTTTTAAATGAATAGAAGTAAAGCAATGCATAAATTGATCTTGTTCGTAAAACATTCTATTGTAATTTCTCTCATAATTAAGTATCTCAATTGCAATTTACCTGTTTCATATAAAGTATGTTATGCATGTGGGCTATAGTGCCATTATAAACATGATCATGATATTTTCTATTGCTATATACCTGACTATATTAAATGTTTCTCACATTTATCTAATTAATCTCTCATATTTGCGTAGGGCAGGATTAGCGAATTTTCCTAGTGTAGACTGTGATCAGTCTCCATGAAAAATATCTGCTCTGCCTTTGACACTCTAATTCTCACTGATTCTTATGTAAAAGATAGATCTCTCTGTTTGCTCTACAGACATATTGACCCTCATCTTTCCCCATACCAAAGAGATTGTAAGCATAACATGGCCTATAATTTGCCCACTCCCCCATCGTATCTTCGTCGAGACCCCTCTAACCTATATTTATTTTTATCACATTATTTAGATATGTTGGGAGTGTGAGCGAAAAGACAAAATTATATTGGCTAGTGTTTTATTTCTTTACCACTCTCTTCTGAAGAGCTAGAAGAAGGTTGAATTTCCTTGTTTTTTCGATAAACGGAGACATTAAAGCAAGGAGGTTGTTGATTCCTTCGCGAACCGAGAAATTTTGCCTATACGACCATAGAATTATATTATTAAAATACAATTCTAAAAATATATACGATTTTTTTCCAATTTCTTTCGACAAAGTCTTTGTCTACACATACACTTTTCTCTACGCTTATCTTCAGCAACTTTCTCGTCACGCACTATATGCCACCACTCTGCACGACCCCAGAGAGCCAGGCCTCACATACTATTCAATAAAAGCGATATCGAGGTATCCTAATGGAATAGTGAATCCTGTTAGAGATATATATATTTTCTTACTCATAACTCTAACAATTATCTCTAAAAGCAATATTTATGAAGATAGGTCTGAAGAGTTTCCACATGTTACCAGCACTTCATGTAAAGGTCAATGCAATAACTTTCAGCTGCCATTCATAACAGGATATATAGTCTAATCATGAGTCATTTTTCTCTAGAAAAAGTATATGCGCACACTAAAAATATCAAGGCACTTGAATAGAATTTGCCTAATGACGTAAAATTTATCTCCTTTGAAACTATACTCGCAAAATACCACTCTTTCATTGGCACCGTTCTATCTTCTGTCCTTCATCTCTATCGTTTTCGGAGTTGTGTGATAGCACCCAACACTTATATAAAATACTAACACTTTTTTGGATTCTTATTACTATTCCTTGGAAAAGTAAATGCTGCCCTTTTCTTAAAATTTGACTGCGTAAGTTCATTGTCTATGTTTTCCAATAAATTTTCTAAAATCCTGCTCCCTATTACCTACCCCTTGAATATTTAAAACCATATTGCTTTCATGGTTTTATCTGATCTTCTTAGTACTAAAGTTGAGGTTTTCTCTTTGCCACCCGAATGGGTTTTACTTTAAAACTACTGTTTGAATATTCATCAAAATTTGCCCAAAGTGTTCCCACATGATAAAACAGATATAATGCGGTGTTTAAACGCACATCAGAATCTATCAACGTTCTCATCATCGGTATGATTTAACACGAGTACTCAGCTTCTAGATAAGGTCTCAGGCTGTGTTCAATGCGTGCCTACTCACATGTACAATTTCTTACCTCATAAGACTATGTGTTCTACATGATACTTTTTTTAAGTGGGACCGCACTGGGGTGCACATCTTGGGTAAGACAGTATTATACGGTGCTGTAATGATTATGTGGGTCCTCGAGAGACTAACTTGCGTAAGGTAGATAAATTGCTCGATCTCCTAGCTCTAATCTACATAGGACCCTTATCTCCTCTCTGCTTATGTTAAGGTTGATATTACAGTCTACAATATGGAGCGTCTACAAAAGTAACGATCTGTGAGATGACAGCGAGTCTCTCCAACTAATAGGCATTGCAAAATGACATTTGATTTATTTCGTGACATTTTGCGTGCCACTGTGTTCTTTTGGGTATGCAAGTTCGACTACTGAGTGAACCACCAGGCGTGACGTGCCGAAAAAGTGTCTCTAGGTAACAATTAATAATGACAAGAAACTCTTACATACTATAGAATCTAGGTATTGCAACAGCTCGCTAAATATCTCTGTGTGAGCTGATCTCCAAGTGCCTGAAATATAGAGTACAAATCAAAGTAATATTTATATTCAAGCAGTTCTCACCTAATGGCCGAGTAACCTATGTTTTGTTTTTCGGTTGCTTCGTCATTGGTATAATGAGCTCAAATGTGCCTATCGCATTCTTGTCCCCTATTCTGCAGCGATTTATGTGCTTAGTACTCGGGCGGGAGTCTATAAAAAGATTGCCTCTTACTCACTTCTGTTAGGACTTTTGAGCTTATGATATAAGAATGTTGGAGAATCCTGACTCCTACACAGATATTAAAGCATGATTCTCTTGATTATTAGGTTGTATAATGTGAGTCTATGATTACCACACGATCTCATCGTTTACAAACACAGATATATATACAATTGTACTGTATAAACGATATGCAATGGACGGAAAGGTGATTTCTCTCGGTGGTTTACAGTTGTTACACTAGTAATGTCATGTGTAGAGTGACTGTATACGTGAAAATCAAACACCAGAACCAGTGTAGCCTAAAATTGCACACGGACATGTTGTTTTGATTGATCTAGCAGTCCGTGAGGCCAAGTACTATTATTTGTATCTTGGGAAGATATAATAGCGTGCATGCGTACAGTGCAGTTTCAACTTGTCAGAAGTCTGAAAATTCCTGAATATTTGATTCTCTTCGGATCTGGTTGGTGTAAACCATGTTAAGTGCGCACAAGGGAATTGTGAGCCAGGAGGACTGTGGTGGGGAGTCATTACTTTTCTATGTGATCCTAGCCAAGCCGAACTGTGGTTGCTTCAAGTGATTATGTTTTTTATATTTAGTTTGTTTCCGCTATGGTTTAATTTTTATGTTTCGTGATTCATTTTTATATGGCGTGTGGAGCGTGTTGTGTATATTGTCTGTATGTAGGCTGGAAGCGTTGAGGTTGGTATATAAGTCATGAAGGAAGATAGTGGTGTTGGATTAGATCATGATCATAAGTGAGAGAGTGTTGGACAAAATTCCAAGGAGAAGACTAGAATATGGAGTAGAGTCGGATACTCCTTGAGTAGGTGGTCAGATTTTTATTTACTGCGGATAATATTATAGCTGATTCATGACTGGAATGGTGTCCTTGTGATAAGAGCCAATCACAACAACCTCTTATTTATAATAATGTTATTAAGTTTTAGAAAATATATTTTTATCAATCTTCTCTACTAGCCCCGTCAGATGAAATGGTTAAAAGGTTACTAATAATAGTCCTTTCCATCATCATCCAAATATATAATCAATTACGTGTGAGATAATATATTATAATATAGAATAGTGAGTAGGGCCTCCCTCGAAAATAGTAGTGAGTATATTATATATATATATATATAATATCATCTATAAATAGTAAGATGGCAAGTGAGGGTTATATGGCGATTAATATAACCGAATTGATGTGCTTTTACTATAAGGAATCAGCATAAAATGGTATATATAATTATCAGTAGGCTCGATTTTTATTTTTGCAGTACACATGTATTATAATAACAGACTAATATAACTTAATAAATGAGATATGGTTTAGTAAAATTATAATTTTTTTTTTAACTGGAAATCTCTATAACATAGTCACGTGAGATATTATGTTGAATACCTAGCACTCTCTCAAAGTACAATATTTATGTATTATATATTCAGTAACGTAACAAAAGTGTTAATTTATAATCTTTGTGGAACTCAACAAAATGGATTTAAAGCTGCGCCACGGTATCTTATTAGAGAATTTAAATTTTTTTTAAAAAAAATTTTAAATTATGTTAAAGAGGTTCAATACTCTGATCAGCAGTTTTAAGTCATATTTAAATACCATTCGAGTTCAGATTGTTTAATATTATAAAAAGTACTTATTAAAAAATATAGTAAACAATTTATTGATATTTATGTGACTCAGACCATTTTTTTCCTTATTCCTCAAGTTGGTTCGACCAAAACATAAACACATTGCGTAACTATGAGCCACTTTATCAGGCAAGATCTAAATATGAGCTAACACACACAATAACTATTCGCAACTCCATTCACATCAAACTTAATCACTACAACTTAATCAGACACATCACTATTCATATTATTATTTATATAGTATATTGTAAACTGTAGATAAGCTCATATGAACTTATATATTAATTATTATAATTTCCATATAGTGTTAAATTAATGACTTGAATTAGAATGAAATATTAGGTGAATAACAACTAAGTAATTTATTATTCATTGTTTAGATGTTTCGACATTATTTATAGAAAAGGTATTAAACTGTTATTTTAGACAGTTGTTGCAAAAGTGATCAATGATTCTCAAAAAACGTTTAGTGAACTCTGCTTTATTTAATTACTTGTAGATGTGAGTAATATTAAAATAAGTATATATTAAGATTAATATAATTTTATCCTACATGGGGAGTTATATAGTACTTAGTAATTATTCGTTTATGTTCTATAATTTATATCCCATGTGTGATCTCTTATTTATATCAAAATTAAATTGTTGATGTGAATTATGTGAGACCTCTCATAGCTCATATATATAATATATATATATAAGTATGATGACAATGTGACATCAAACACAAAATGATTTATTTATAAATTAGAATATTAAAAAGTTATTAAAAAACTTAATAGTGAGTATAATTTAGTATCATATTATTACTTTATATTATAATTACTAAGTAGTCAATGAAGCAATAAGTATTAATATGATATTAGCATTTTTAAGCGATGACTTATGTTTCCAAAGTTTATGGTTATCATATATTTATAAATATATATATTAATATTTATTAATATAATAATATTATAGTATATATATTATATATATACTATATATATATATATATATAGATATAATTATATATAGATATATATATATATTATAATTATATATATATTATATATATATATATAATTATTATTAATTAATATATTATAATATAATTAATATATATATTAATATATATTAATATATATATATATATAATATTTTAATTAAGGATATATATAATATATATTTAATATTATTTAAATAAAACAGAATTGAATGACTAGTAGTGGTAAAATAAATATGAGTCCAATGCTCTCGAAATTTATGTATGCCAATTGACATATACTGGGACGTATGTCTGAGTGGATCTCACACCTCTATGTTTCAGTGTAATAGTATATAACTTAATTATTTTATTATTATATTATTATTTAATTTAATTTATTAATTTATTATGTAGTATGAGTATCATTATTGCATTCCTGCATTATTAATATATTCTCGCATCCGCATCCCTGATATTTGCTGGGTACATTCTCGCATCTCATTATATATTATACATCCTCTATTTCGTCTTATATCCATTTCATTATCTTTATGTTCATATATATTCTGTCTCTATTCTGTCTATATTCTCCAGTCAGCATAACAGCTCTAATCTCAGTTGATTGCCTGAATCGTGTCCCTCTCGCACCTACCTTTCCGCAGTCTTCTTATTGAGATGAAATATTTAGTGAGAATATTAATTAAGTGAGTATCTACAATAAAATCCGATATTAGATTAGAACTATACTACTGTCTGATATCGAGTATTATCTAATTGGTTACTGAGTATTATTGGCATCTTTATTATGGAATTGTTCATGATTCGGGAATAATCTGGCTCCCATTTGAAATGTTATCGTTCTCTCTATGTATTTAAATGCTTGTTTTCCACTCATAGACACTATTTACTAAGTTTCCAAGTTCAGTGGTATATACATCTGTTAATATTTTATTATCCATTATCACTATACTAAGAAGTTATGAGTTTATTTTGTCAGTCAATATTTATACTGACAGTCTAGGACCATAAATATGATTATAATTAAAAAGCTTCTGTGAGTATAATATAAGTAAAATATACCGTATTTTTGTTCTATATAAGGCAAATGAACAAGTACGACATGGTTAAAGCTGATAAACATTGATAATAATTGATAAACAAAAAAAATTATTATATATGAGTATGCATGTATACTACATATTCAGTTAAAGAGAGTTAAATGTTAATAAAATATTGAGAATGATTTTTGCTTTTTCATCAACATAAAATTTTCCTTATATTAATTTTTTTGTAGCAGCCATTTTATAAATGATGATAAGAACCTTTTTCTTTGATCTTATGCTAATTCTAAAATTAACTTATTTGTATATCTATCTTATGGGTATTTAACACTGTATGTACTACTTTGTGCATTAGTTGATTTGATAAAATCATAGCTATATTAATACACTACTTTTATATTTGTATATATCTATGATTTAAAACAGGAGTTCTTAACACATGGGTCGTGACCCACACTTGGATCGCTATAGCTTCTCAGAAAAAATATTGGAAGGCTAATTTTTTTTTTTTTTAATTTTAATTTTAACCTTTCGTGTTTAACACATGTAAAACATGGGAATGTGTCAAGATTGAAAAGTATTTTGCTTCACTTTGTGTAATAATGAATAATATTACATTAATATTTTTTAATATTATATAGCATTTTTAAATTCAACTGAACCCATGGGTCATGAAGTTGATTGTCTTGTTGATTTTGGGTCATGGCCAAGAACCCTTGATGTAAAATTTTAATTTGTTTTTCATATTTTTCTTCATGCAAATAGCTCTATTATTAACATTGGTTCTTCAATTCAGTGTGTTTTTTAATTATATTACAACATTTGATATGTAACTCACTAAAATATAGAAGAAATATGTTTTATGTCGCTTTATTTTGTTAAAAAAATTTACTCGTCTTTTTTCAAACCCCTTTTGCTTTTTTGTTGTATTTATGAATAGTAGTTAGATTTGTTTATCATTTAATTTTTAAATTAAATTATTTTAATATGTATTTTTTTCTGCTTACATTTCAAATTATATAACTTTTAGACAACTACTGACTTCCATTTTTAGTACAAATGATATTTTTTTTTTTTTTTTAAGCGATTTTGCATGCATAAGTATATGGAAACATACTTCCACACAGGAATAGCTACCCATTTGAAGAACCTTTGTCAGATCTTTAATAGGTTTCTTCCTCAGAGGTGAAATGCACTTCAAGTGCCTTCCTCATTAAGTGGCTGAGATAAAAAAATCTTTTATTAATGCATATAATTGTAAACAGAACACATGATTTACTCTCTAGCTCTTATGTATCAAAATTGATTAATCAGTTGGACAGTGCATTTAGGCTCCTAGATTATCAAAAGGTATTTGATTATTTCTATAGTCTTTAAATCAGACTTTAATGCACTTCTACCACAAATCGATGAGTAATTTCATGTTGTTAAAAACTATTGAAAGATCTGGTTGCCTTCTAAATAACAGAAATGTAGCTACCATTTCATTTCTAAGATAAATGTGTAACAAGAGCAGTTTCACTTTTGACTGAGATATGTCAAAACTATATATATATATATATATATATATATATATAGATAACATAGATATATACTTTATAACATATATATATAACTTTATATATATATACTATATATATATAATATATATATATATATATATATACGGTGTATATATATAATATATAGCATATATATATACTACCATATATATATATCTTAATAACTTAACAACTAATAACCGCATAATAACAACATATATACTATATATATATATATATATATATATATATATATATATATATATATATTGATAAAATTCAGATGACAGAGAAAGACTACTCTACCGAATGGATGTCGAATCGGGTGGGGTTTAGGGGATTTATTCGATTCTTTGCGTTAATTAAAATGATTTATATTTAATGACTAAGTCTATGAAAGAGGCCACACAAAAAGGTTCTCTTTTATGGTCGTTACATGCAACTCCGGATCCTACTTGGATAGCCCCTTGTTCTACGCACGCAAAGTTTTAAATTTAATCCTTAACTTATCACTTTAGTAAGAACACAAGAAAGGGCATTCGTCTTAGTTCCTTACACTTATAGTATAAACAAAGTTCACCTAAAATATAGAAAAAATAACTTTAAATTAACACTGTCACAAAAAGATAAAAAGGGGAAACAAGGGAAATTCACTACAGGGATTAGACGTCACATGATCCTTTGAGTGTTGCTCGATGATTTTCTTCCGCTTCTTCCTCCTCTTCTCCTTCTTCTTTCTATAAATATTAACACACTTATACCTTTTTCCTCTCCTCCCACCTCCTCTCCAACTTCCTCAACTCCTTCCCTCCACATGTCTCCTCAAACCCTCCATCTTCACTCCCTCCTTTGTCAGTGGGTCTGCCAATTGTTTCTTTGCTTCCACCCATCGAACATCTTTAATCAGACCCTCTTCTAGAGCCTGTTTTATGTATGCAATATCTATTTGAAGTCTCATTTTGCTCACTTTTGACGTGGAATGTATTCCGTCCACCAAAGTCTTAGAGTCAGAGTATATCCAGATGCCAAGTGGTTCCTTCCCTATTACCTCCTCCCACCAAGCGTTGATGAGGATACCGGCTTCCATCCCTTCGATTAAACCAAGAGTCTCCGCTTCCATCGTAGATCTTGCTTTCCTTTTCTCCATTTTTGATTTCCAAAAAATTGGACTGCTTTTTCCTGACTCATCTACCAGGCTCACAATATAACCGATTTGGGGACTCCCCGGGTCTTCATCGATCACCTTTCTCATAGACGCGTCCGTATAGACAACAATCTTTAAATTTCCTTTGAGATTCTGAATCCGTATCTCCCAATTCTCATTTTTACTTTTCTCAATAATGCCTATGAGTTTCCTTATATCCTCGGCAGTTCCATTTTGCAGTATCTGCTCATATGACTCACTGGGTAAGCCAAATCTGGACGAGTGTGTTGAATAAGGGATCTATACTTCGTCATTTCACTTTCTTGTAGTCGAGTGTGCCCTTTGTAGTCTTTCTTGTCAGGTATCTCTATGTTCCTCACATACCCCGTTTGTGATAGGAGGATTCCTTCTTTATCCACCTTCACATCCACTCCGATATAACGAAATTCTCCTTCTTCACCTCCCACTTTCAATCTATGTTTTAATCTATTTATTACTGACTGACAAAACTCTTCTGATCCTCCGTAGCAAAAATCGTCGACATGGGTACACATTATACCTGCGAGTTTCCCTTTTTCTCTCCAGTAGAACATCGTAGGTTCCAGTTTGCTCCTGATACCTCCCAAATCCTTTAAGATCGTAACCACACTCTCATACCACGTTCTGGCAGCATCTTTCAACCCGTAAACGGCTTTCCTTAGTTTCCATATACATCCTTTTGTTTCTTCTTCTAAAGGGGGCCTAACCCACACATCTCTTTCAATTCTTTTCCCTTGGAGGTAAGCCGTCTTTATATCGATTGTTCTACACTCCCATCCATAAAAACACATGATGGTCATGCAAAATTTCATTATCTCACCAGAGCACGTTGGGGCATCAGTCGCAAAAAGTCCCTCTTTTTCTTCATATCCTCTCACCACCAATCGCGCTTTCCATATTTTACTTCCATTTTTCATCTTTTGTCCGATTACCCATTTCAATGAGAGTGCCTTTTGTCCCTTATTCTCTACCACCTCATAAACGTCATTTTTCTTCCAACTAGTTAATTCCTCTCTTTTTGCCTCTTCTATTTCTTCTTCTGGGAAGTTACCGTACCATCCTTCTGTATCCTCTCCATCTTCTATCTCCTCTCCGCGCATATTTTCTCTTTCCTGGCTTGTTTCCTCCTCCTCCTTTATATTCTTATACTCCTTAAAATCTATCCATTGGGGTCTACCATCTCCAACATCTATGACGTTGAAACATTCATTATACTTTTTACTGGTGGCTTTTCCAGCTCTACTTACTATTTGAAATACTCTTTTTTTTTCTCCATTATCTTTTTTCTCACATATATACCTTTTTCCTTGTTTAAAAGTTTCTTTTTTCTTGGGAGTCATGGGGATCTCTTCTGTATCTTCTGTAATCTGTAGATCTTCTTCTACATTTTCCCCTTCATCTTCACTACTGGATTCGTCTTCTAAGTATTGTCTTGTAGACCCCATCGCTCCTCCATCTATATTCCCTTTTTCTCTGGATTGTTCCTCACCTACTTCTTCCTCATCCTCCCTGTGGGGTAATCTCCCTAGTATCGTGATATGTACTCTATTAATTTCTCTAATAGTCCCTCCGTGTTTCACAACCACTGTTTTTCCTAATCTACCGACAACCTCCGCAGGTCCTCTCCATTCTCTTTCTCCTTCTCTTTTATAATATACCTCTTCTCCCGGTATCGCTAACTCAATATGGTGTTCCCTCACATTTTGTCTGAGTGCTCTTTTTATTTTTTCCTCAGATTCTTGTCTAATGTGTATTTCTCTGGCTTTATGAAGGCCTGTCAACACGTTCCTCAACATCGCACTCTCTTCTCCTTCCTCCAACGTTCCAACCCTTTCTTCTTCTCCCAATCTAGTAAGATTGGGTAAACCAGTGTTCCTGCCAAAAACAAGATGGTTAGGGGCAAACCCATTTGCATCGGACAGGCTATTTTTCGCTGCCACCGACCACATCAATCCTATTTCGAGATGGATCCCTTCTTCTCTTAACTTCCGTATAGAGTCCTTTAAGAGGCCTACCATTCTTTCACATAAACCGTTGCTAAAAGGACTCCTTGCTGCTGTGACTTTTTGTTTTATCCCAAATCTCTGTCATTTTCTTCATTTCCTCATTGGAGAATTCCAGTCCACTGTCACTAAACAATTCTTTTGGGGCACCAAATAAACTGATCCATTTTTCCATAATTCTCTTTGTGATTTCTTCTGGTTTCTTGCTTTTTACCCAGCTTGCCTGGCAATAACGAGTTGCGCTGTCGATCATCACTAAGAATTTTTCTCCTTCTAACTCCCCCAGATCCATACAGACTACATCATTAAACACTCTTCCCAACGGAAGTCCAACGATCGGTCTGGCTGGAGTCCTTTTAAACCGGATGCACACATCACAATTTTCGTGCATGTCTTCTAGACTCTGTCGTATACTTCTTCTTTCACCTTCTTTTAAGGTATCTTTTTCAAATGCGTCCAGGATCAGTCTCCACAATTTTTCAATCCCAGGATGACCAAATTGTATGTGTAGTTTCCTTAACGCTTTCTTCCTGTTTAGAGAATTTCTCAAATCTTCTTTGGTGTTCTCTTGATACCAAACGAAATTTTTATTGAGTCCTTTTCTTAGTTGGATCATAAGATGTCCTTTCCTATTCTCCCGACATTTTACTCCTTTTTGTTGCAGAACACCTATGTCTATTTCTTTTTTTCTCATGTCCATCCGTTCCATCGTCTCTTTTCCCACAAGCCAAGGAATATCTCCCCTTACCACTTCAGTTCTCATGAAAAACTCATATCCACGGATGTTGCATGGTATGTTAATAGTCTTACAAACCTGATACTCTGTCTCACCAAATACATAGGTTCCTTGCTTCTCCTCCACTGTCTGCAACATCTCCTTTCTTTCTCTCCCAGACAAACTCCCCACTATCCTGCCTAGTCATCTCTCCCCAATAACTGATGTCTTACAACCAGTGTCAATCAAGGCCTCAAGATCATCATATGACCCCGATGTTCTCTCTTCTTTTTCGTAACTACAGTAGACTTCTTTTTTCTCACTTTCTCTCACTTCCCTCTGCCCGAGATTTTTATTCTTGTATCCTTCATTTCGAGGAATTTCTGTCTTCATCCTCACTCCCTTACCTCTGTGAGGACACTTGAAGGCAAAATGATATTCCGATCTGCAAATCATGCATTTTTTGAACGACCCATCTGGATATGTAGGATTTTTTCCTTTCAAGTTCAATCCTTTATCTCCTTTTTCTTGATCTTTCTCACCAAACCAGCCACAGGTTTCTTCTTTCTTTTTTTCCTCTCCGATATTCATCTCATATAGAGTAATAAGAGCCATTTTGAAGTCCTTAAAGTTCCAGTCTCCTTTTCCGCAATACGATAGAGTAAGTTGTTTCTGTTCATTAGTAAGGTTTGCTGCCTCAACTACATGACAGCATCGTAAATCTTCCACCAGAAACCCACTACCGCAGACCAGGCGACATTCTCTCTCCTGTATTTCGTATCGTCCCATAAAATCTCTCATCCCTTCTCCTTTATTTCTTTGTATTTTAAAATACTTACTTATTTTATCGAACTTATCTTGCGTCCTTTCCCTGCCATATTGTTCATCCAATCGCTTAATTATTGCTTCTTTTCCTCCTACTGATTGTAAATCTTCCATAGAAATATCCTGCACAAATTTGAATGCCCTTTCTCCTAAACTTAACATGATTTCTACTGCTGGATATT
>JABUQX010131189.1:0-10000 GCA_015478945.1 Trachelipus rathkii | reverse complement strand
ATACTCCCATTTTCTCATGTGCTCTTGTGATAAAGTTTCTAATACTCTTTCCTTCCTGTCCCCCCCCCCCTCTCACTTTCTTTTGCTTGAATACTTTTACTACTATGTATCAGATTATTCAAAGCTGGGCAGTATTTAAATACAATATGTAAATACTAATGTATTTATAAATAAATTTATGTTTATGTATTTAAACACAACATCTAACTACTTTTTACAGTATTTAAATACTATATATATATATATATATATATATATATATATATATATATATATATATATATATATATATATATATATATAATATATATATATATATATATATATATATATATATATAATATATATATATATATATATGGTATATATGTAATAATAATATAACATATAATATATATAATATAATAATAATAATATATATATAACATATATACATATATAATAATAATAATATTAACTAATAATAATAATATTATATAATATATATAATAATATAATAATAACCTTACTCATATATATATGTGTGAGTGTTTGTTTGTTTGTGTAGGTGTGTCCGTGCGTATGTGTGTGTGCGTGTGGGTGTCTGTGTGATTAAGCTTCGACTGTTAAAATACTAATCACTTTGACCAAAAATGTTTTAACTAGTATGCTCTTTCTTAGATGCTAAGATGTTTGGAAAGAGACCTATTGTAAATGGATATTGCATTCTGCCTTTGTTTTTGTTTGCTCATTCAAAACCATTATTATTATTATTATTATTATTATTATTATTATTATTATTATTATTATTATTATTATTATTATAAAATATTATTATTATTATTATTATTTAGAGGTGTACCGGAATTCCGGTCCGGCCGGAATTCCGGCTGGAATTTGGCTTTTTTTTTCGGTTCCGGCCGGAATTTTGAAAAATTCCGGCCGGAACCCAAACCTAATTGCTGAGAAAAAATTTGCTGGAAGAGATTTATTTTATATAACCCATAGCCCATCTTTTAACAAAATAAAATAGTAGCCTGGTGTAGTATTCATATTTTCAAACGTTTTTCCTCAAATATATTTCCTGCTTCTGAAAATGAAAATAATTTATTTGAATATATGGAGGAGACTAGAAGGAAAAGTAACTTTTGGGCTAGTACTGCTATGTTTGGGAATTTAGCTTTGTTCACTTTCCACCAATTAAGGAATTCTTCCCAGATTAAAATTGATTTTTCTGGTAAAAAAAATTTCAATTTCTTTAAGAATTTCACCTTTTGAAGAGCAACTGATTTTTCTTTTTTTTCCTTTTTACACTAACTGACTCGCTGTCACTTTTACTTTCTTCAAACTTATAAAAACTAAGTAACTTTGCAGTAATTTCTTTTCTAAATGCTCCTGATGATTTTGAGGTACTTGGGAAATCTAAGTTTATTGTAGATAATGCTCGTTTCTGAAAATGACTCATCGCCTGAACCTTCTTCTGTACTGCTACTACTATTATCACTTTCTACCTTCAATTATTTGCATTTTCTTCAAGCATCCATTTTCTACTCAATTCTCTTATTTCATTACAAAATAATGTCAGATAGTATCCTGGGTCTACTACAGTATTTAAAACAATTATCTTGTTTTGATATATGTTTATTGATCATTTCTCTTCCTTTTATTCATAAATCTAAATTCTAATGCCTTCTTCAGCTCTTCTTTATTCTCTGCTGTCATCCTCAGAGTTTGAGAGATATGCTGGAGAGCTCAAATATGTAGAATTATTGATGATATAATTGATTTTGCCTTATAGTTTCCGTAACCATGAGAAATGGTTGCAAAACTCTTAGAATTTTTTCAAGTATTTGCCATTTATTAGCAGTTAAAGCTTAAATGATTGATTGTTCTATAATATAAACTTGCAGAGGTCTTTTCAAACATTCAATTCTTTCAAGAATCAAATGTGTGCTATTCCACCTTGTATTAACAACTTGAAATGGCATAAGTGGGCTTGCAGGATGTGGATCCAAGTCTCTTTGTATTCTTTTAAGTTCATTACAGCTTAAAAACTGGAATTATTGAAATGTGTACAAATATTCCTACATTTCTTTATTAAATCACAATATTGGTTCTTTGAGAAAATATGGCATCTTTAATAAATTGAAGTTTATGAATAAAAAAAAAAACTTGTGTGATCCTGCTAAATCAGTTCAAGTTTCATGTTATAGCTATGCTCCATCTCGAAGGATCAAATGGAATATGTTTGGAGGAATTTCCCAATTATTCATCGTAATTTTAAAATTTATAGTGATTTTAATTCCAGAATGAGAACCTGGGAAATACTTGCAATGGAGTACATAGTTCATTTTTCAAACTCGCTGGTAAGCCAGAGTGCAGTTAAAGAAATAAATGAGTAGTTTGAATTATTTAGCTCTCAATATATCTGTAGTAAATGATATCTGATCAGCCTTAGATAACTTCTAGAATACTGCTGATCTCAATTTCCTGTATGAAGTTGGTAACATTTTCTCTACAAAATATTTTCTACTAGGAATAAGATATTTTGGTTGAAGATGGGCAATAATGAATCCCTTCTCTTCTGTGACTGTGAGTGGCTGGTTACTCATTGCGATAAAATTCATTATTTTCTGTGATTTGGGGTCATTGATATGCCGAATCTTTTTTGGGGAGAAACTCTCCTCAAAACTCGCTTATTTCACGACTTGGATCTATTGCTCTTTTGTGGTTTCCCCTGGTCTAGAAAATACAAGACTCTCCCTTTTACTATTAAAATTTTTGACTTCCAGATATTCTCTTCAATGATGATTTTCCATATGTTCATGAAGTGGCGTTGTACTATATATAAGATTTTATGTTGAAAGTTATATAAAATATTTTTTTTTACATTTCTTTATAGTTAAAGGAAAGTTCATAAGAAATTCCGGTTCCGGCCGGAATTTTTTTTGTGATTCCGGCTAATTCCGGTTCCGGCCGGAACTGAAAATTTCAGTTCCGGTACACCCCTATTATTATTATTATTATTATTATTATTATTATTATTATTATTATTATTATTATTTATTATTATTATTATTATTATTATTATTATTATTATTATTATTATTATTTTGATTATTATTATGAAATCTAATAGTTAACGAATGTTTAAGGAAATCTTCTAAAAATATAAACAAAAACGCTAGCCTGTTTCCTTTAAAGCAAATATATAAATGCAATTGAAAATAAACTAAAAAGTTTGCTTTTGGTTTAATATTTCTCTCTCTCTCTCTCTCTCTCTCTCTCTCTCTCTCTCTCTCTCTCTCTCTCTCTCTCTCTCTCTCTCTCTCTCTCTCTCTTCTCTCCTCTCCTCTCCTCTCTCCTCTCCTCTCTCTCACTCTCTCTCCTCTCTCTCTCCCTCTCTCCTCTCCCTCTCTCCCCTCTCTCCTCTCCTCTCCTCTCTCTCCTCTCTCTCCTCTCCTCTCCTCTCCTCTCTCCTCTCCTCTCCTCTCCTCTCTCTCTCCTCTCCCTTTCTCTCTCTCTCTCTCTCTCTTTCTCTCTCTCTCTCTCTCTCTCTCTCTCTCTCTCTCTCTCTCTCTCTCCTTTTTTTCTTTTCTTTTCTCTTCTCTTCTCTTCTCTTCTCTCCTCTCTTCTCTTCTCTTCTCTTCTCTTCTCTTCTCTTCTCATGTTCCTTACGTTCTCTTCTTCTCTTCTCTTCTCTTCTCTTCTCTTCTCTTCTCTTCTCTTCTCTTCTCTTCTCTTCTCTTCTCTTCTCTTCTCTTCTCTTCTCTTCTCTTCTCTCTCTCTCTCTCTCTCTCTCTCTCTCTCTCTCTCTCTCTCTCTCTCTCTCTCTCTCTCTCTCTCTCTCTCTCTCTCTCTCTCTATCGTTATATACTTTTCTCTCTCTCTCTCTCTATATATATATATATATATATATATATATATATATATATATATATATATAATAATATATATATATATATATATATATATATATATATATATATATATATATATATATATATATATATATATATATAAAATACATATAATGATAATATATATATATATTGTAATATTTATTTATATAATATAATATATTTTATGTTCTATTTTAATAATAATAAAAATAATATATATATATAATAACATAAAAATAATAATATATATATATATATATATATATAACAGTGTTAGTAATAGTAATAATAATAATAATAATATTTGTGTATGTTAATAATAATGTAACAGTAATAATAACATGTAATATGTGTCTGTTAATAATCAATAATATAATATGCTAATCGTAACCGATCTGCCTTTTTCAAAGCCTTTTCAATGATTGGAAATAAATTTAGTATACCATCGTATATATATATGTAAGATGTACATATATAACTATATATATATTTATATATATAACACTCTTTATATATATATATATATATATATATATATATATATATATATATATATATATATATATATATATATATATCTTGCGTGAATAAAATAAATAAATATCAGTATAGAACACGAGGTGTTTAGCGTTTTTCCTCCCTATTAATCCCAAAATTTGTCTGTTTACTTAATGGGGACAACTTCCTAACTCGCATTACTCATTAGCATTATTTAGGCCTGTTCGATTGGTGCATAGAAAGCGTTAAAATCACGCTAATGATGTTATTATTGAATGCTAAATTTAGTTTTCTAATTTCGTTTTTCTTTGTTAATTTTCATATGTCTTTCTCTTGGTCTTGTTTCTGTTTGTCTTTTTTTTTTTTTTTTTTTTTTTGTTAAAAATGTTTCGTTGTATATTTATTTGCTTGTTTTTTTTGTTGTTTTTTTTTACGTCAGTCGAAAGTAATGTTTTTATGGGCAAAAAGGGGACAGATGGTGATCAAAACCTACTCTGGCACAGTACAAGTACGGGTCGGGTTTTTTTTTCGTGTGTGAATTGAAAATGAAATACCCCGGGGGGCGGGAGGGGGCAATTGTGCAGAAACAGGGGAGGGAAAGTCACTTTTGGGGGGATGGAGAATAAAAAAAGTACGGTTAGCTTTCTATGATGAAAGAAGCAAAGAAAGGTGTACAGTTTAATTTTGCGACGACGCAAGTTACGCGGAGTTACGCGCGACCTGTGCAAAATGGTGGTGTTATTGTTGGATATTATTGGAAACTATTATTATTATCATTATTATTATTATTATTATTATTATTATTATTATTATTATTATTATTATTATTATTATTATTATTATTATTATTGGAAATATGAATTGTATATAGATAGCGTTAATGTAGTTGGGCAGTAATTATTAGTATCTTTGATTAAATATATAATATATATATATATATATATATATATATTTATATATATATATATATATATATATAATATATATATATATATATATATATATATATATATATATATTTATATATATATTATTTATATATATTTATAACCTTAACAACAATATATATGTATATAATAACAATAATAATAATATATCTTTAATATATATATATAATATATGTAATAATAATAACCAATAATACTATATATATATATATGTATATATACTGTAGCCTGCTGTTTATATAATTTATATAATCAACAATAACCAATAATAATAATAGCAACATATATGCTGCTGTATATATAACAACAGCCAGCCAATAACATAGCACCAATAACTCCTTCTTTATATATATATATATATACTATATATATACTGCTATATATGCTGCTATACTGCTGCTATATATATATATATATATATATATGGGTCAATCCATTTTTTTCGTACCGCTGATGGCCGCTCATTAATTTTGAAAACTTTTATATTTTGCATGGCGTTAATGTTTCTGGCGAGTTCAAAACCACCATTCGTTTTTGTAGATTTACTCTGTTTGTAACAGGGACAGGGTGAGCAAAAATGTTTGACCAGGTGGAGCAAAATTTATCACTTTTATTTTAAAGTCCTTATCTCCATATTGGTAATTCTTATACCAAATTTCATAAAGAGTGATTTGTTGGGGATACTTTAAGGTACATTTGGCCTTTCCTGTTTTTTTTTTTTTTGGAAAATAATATTTCACTATGAAAATGAATCCGAAAAATTGTTAAAAATCGAAAAATTTCCATTTTCGTGGGTGTATTATTAAAAAGAAATAATTTAACGATATAAATTTTGTGTGATGATACATACTAAAAAAGTATGGTTTAACTTAAATCTTATTTGAAGTTTGGTAAATATTTTTAAAAATTTACAGGGTGTCAAAAAATCAATTTTCGGAAAATAGGTAACTTTGAACCTTAATATCTCTGATGGGGTAAGTGTTAAAAATCTGAAATTTTCACACATTATACTACTACCATAGATGTTCCTTCACCTGCAATATTGACTTTGGTATTTGCTTGTTTTAGGAAATATTCAAAAATGCTTAAAAAAAATTTAAGTTTTGTTATGATAGCATACGTAGAGGGCCTACTCGTAATATAAAGAACACCTGTATTGTTAAAGTGTGTAAATATTATTATTATTATTAGAAATTATTAAAATTTATTGTCATAATTCTTTTTTTCCAATTTTATTTTGCATAAAACAATGAAAATAAATTTCATAATTTTGGAAAAAATTCACGTTTGGAAAATGTCAATAAAATATAACTTAGACTTGTGTTTTCTATCCAAATTAATACTATAACATTATTAAAATCTATATAACATTTAAATTATAATTAAGAATTAGTTTGGATAAACACAGACGTAATAACATTTAATGACCGTTTCTCCCCCGACGCCACTGACCGGTTTTCCCGGAATTCAATTTTTGAAAATGGAATTTTTAAAAAAAAATGTTTAAAAAATTTTAAAAATATTTATTTCGATATTTTTATTATTTTCATTATTCATAACATTATTATGCTGCCGAAAGAAAAAACTATTAAGTAAAGATGTAACTTAAAATTTCGATTTTTTCATGATTTCATTAAAAAAAAAAAAACGACGATTTTTGACCGATTTTCCCCATTTGTGCTTATAATAATAATAATATATATATATATATATATAGATATATATACATATATCGATAACATATACATTTCAACCAAATACCACTATATATATATATATATATATATATATATATATATATATATATATATATATATATACTGCGTATATGCATACTTAACAATATATAGCAACATAATATAGCAATATATATATAACTATGTATAATATATATATATAACCAACAATATATAATATATACAGCAATAACATATATATATATATCTGTATAATATAAATATATATATACTTCTTCAACTAATATAACTATTGCTAACATGTATATATATATATAGCCAACCAACCATATATATATATATATATATATAGCTTATAAACGTAGATCACACACAAACATTTTTTTTTAGATAAAGAGGCCATATATATTTTTATTTACAATCAACATGGTAAGAGCGACACAAGCACACTTCAAAATCTTAGCTTGCATAACTGAATTAATGTCGCGCTTTACATTAAATATTATTACGTCTGTGTTTGTCCAAACTAATTTTTAATTATAATTTAAATGTTAAGTAGATTTTAATAATGTTATAGTATTAATTTGGATAGAAAAACACAAATCTAAGTTACATTTTATTGACATTTTCCAAACATTAATTTTTTCCAAAATTATGAATTTATTTTCATTGTTTTTGCTAAATAAAAATTGAAAAAGAAATTATGACAGTAAATTTTAATAATTTCTAATAATAATAATAATATTTACACACTTTAACAATATAGGTACTTAATATTACGAGTAGGCATGCTATCATAACACAACTTAATTTTTTTTTTTTTTGGCATTTTTGAATGGCTGTATTTCTTAAAACAAGCAAATACCAAGTCAATATTGCAGGTGAAGGAATTCTATGGTATTAGTATAATGTGTGAAAATTTCAGATTTTCAGCACTTACCCATCAGAGATATTAAGGTTCAAAGTTTACCGATTTTCCGAAAAATTATTTTTGGACACCCTGTAAATTTTTTTAAAAATATTTACCAAACTTCAAATAGGATTTAAGTTAAACCATACTTTGGTATGTATCATCACCAATAATACACCCACGAAAATGGAAATTTTTTCGTTCAATTTCATGGTGAAATATTATTTTCCCAAAAAAAAACAGAAAAGGCCAAATGTACCTTAAAGTATCCCTAACAAATCACTCTCTATGAAATTTGGTATAAGAATTACCAATATGGAGATATGACTTAAAATGTTACCTTTATTAAGTGATAAATTTTGCTCCTGTTCAACAAGTAAATCTACAAAAACAGTGGTGGTTTGAACGCCGGGATAACATTAACGCCATGCAAAATATAAAGTTTTCAAAAATTATCGAGCGGCCAACTTCCATTATTTTGGTACGGAAAAATGGATAGACCCATATATATATATATATATATACCGTTATATATATATATATCATATAACTTATAACTATATAAATATATATATATATATATATATATATAACATATATATATATATATATATATAACTTAACTACTAACTGCTAATATAACATAACAACAACATATATACTATATATATATATATATATATATATATATATAATATTGCTAGACAGATATGTATATATATATAGAATATATATATATATATATATATATTGCAAAAGAAAAAGTATGTTAAATATTTAATAATAGTTTCGTGCGAGATTAATTTAAATAGATATAAACGACTCTTTGGAGTTGACAAATAATACTTGATTATTAACTGTAACGAATATAATCTAGAGATTAAATAGACAGTATCCGAAACAAAACTATTTTCATTTTTTGCTCTTTAAGAGTTTGTGTCCGTGTATTATATATATATATAATAATAATAATAATTAATGAATATATATATATATAACCTTATATATATATATATATATATATATATTATATATATATATATATATATATATATATATATATACTCTTATATATATATATATTTATTATATTATATATAATATATATATATATATATATATATATATATACGAACATATATATATATATATATATATACATAATAATATATATAATAATATACATATATATATATATATATATATATATATATATATATATATATATATATATATATATATATATACCGATATTGGCAAATATATATATATGCCGTTGTTATTGAAATATATGTATATGTACCGATGATGTGAAATGTAATAATAATATAATATATATATAATAATAATAATATATATTAATAACCAACCAAATATATATATATAATAATATATGTATATGTATATAATATGTATAACAACTGTAATAATAGCAACCAATATGCTCTTATAATTTAACTATACTATATATACTATATATATATATGTAATAATAATATAATAATAATAATAATATAATAAATAATAATAATAATAATAATAACAATAACAATAACCAATAATAATATATATATATATTATATATACATAAAATAATATATACTATACTGTATATATATATATATAACAATAATAATAATATAATATGTACCAATAATAATAATAATATGTATGTAATAATATAATATAATATATATAATATATATATATATATATTATATATATATATATATATTCTTTATCTTCTTCTTTCTTATATATATATATATATATATATATATATATAACATATATATATATATATATATATATATATATATATTACAGTATTTCTGTTATTTTGTGTGTGTGTGTATAAGAAAAATCTACTTTCTTTTAAAAATATTTTTTATTTTACGGGATTGATTTTCTTCGCTTCAGTTCTTCTTGCTCGTCCGTCTCTCGTCTCTTAACACTACGTGCAATTGACGATTTTCATTATTATTATTATTAGTAGTAGTAGTAGTAGTAGTATAGATTTGCCTAACCATTTTATAGAATAATGAATCTCTCATATACGCGAATAAA
>JABUQX010131187.1:0-17493 GCA_015478945.1 Trachelipus rathkii | reverse complement strand
GAGCCGATGGTGAGGGACAGATGGGGACGACGTCTCATCGTGTCCCCGCTGAGGCTGAGACCCTGACTCCTTTTCCATCTTGCGACGACCCTTGGTATTCTAGTTAAAAAAGAAAAAACTTATTGGGCAACCTTGACGCACTATTGCCTTGAAATAATCGAAAAAAATCGATTACATCGTTCATTCGAAATATATCGGTTAACCCTTTTGAAAGGGCAAAGTTCATATATATATATATATATATATATATATATATATATATATATAGGTATAAGAGTATATATATATATATATATATATATATATATATATATATACATATATATATATATATAGAGAGAGAGAGAGAGATATATATATATATATATATATATATATATATATATATATATATATATATATATATATATATATATATATATATATATATATATATATATATATATATATATATATATATATATATATATAACGAAAGGAAAATAGAATTACAGATAGATAAAAGACACAATGTAAGATATTTACAAAAGTAAGAAGGAATGAAAGAAAGAAATAAAGAGTTAAGAAAAAAGAGATGGAGAAAACTGACAATAACAATGAAAGAAAGAAAGAACAAAAGAAAAATGAAAGAAAGAATAAAAAAGAAAAAAAAATGTTAAGAAAGATGAAAAATAGAATGATAGGAAGAGAAATGGAAAGAAAAATAGAAGATATAGAGAAAGGTAGAAAGTAAGAAAGAATAAAATTAAGAAAGAAAGAAAGAAAGAAAGAAAGAAAGAAAGAAAGGAAAAGATAGGTAGAAAGATAGAAATATTGAAAGAAAATTAGAATAGAGAAAAGATCGAAAGATAGAAATTTAGATAGAAAAATACACAGCTTGAAAGAAAAATAAGAAAAATGGAAAGTTCGAAAAATATAAAGAAATTATTTATAACGTACGAAGAGTAATTCTTGGAAAAAAAGTTTTCTTCTATAATTGCACGGATAATATATATATATATATATATATATATATATATATATATATATATATATATATATATATATATATATATATATATATATATATATATATATATATATATATATATATATATAATATATATATATATATATATATATATATATATATATATATATATATATATTATATATATATATATATATATATATATATATATATATATATATATATATATATATATAATATATATATATATATATATATATATATATATATATATATATATATATATATATATATATATATATATATATGTATATATATATATATATATATATATATATATATATATATATATAAGATCTAAAGATAGCACACGTATGTATACATACATAGATATATATATATATATATATATATATATATATATATATACATATATATATATATATATATATATATATATATATATATATATATATATATATATATATATATATATATATATATATATATATATATATATCCAGTATATGACCCAGCAACTTATAATTACTTTGTTCCTGAAGCTCTCTCTTCTCTCTTATATATATATATATATATATATATATATATATATATATATATATATATATATATATATATATATATATATAGATATATATATATATATACATACATATATATATATATTTATATTAAATACTTTCAAAAAACGTTTTTATCTAAAACATTTTCTATAGTTTATCTTTCTATGATTAACTATAATATTTAAAATCACTCTAAATTACAGACACTATTCCGCTATCTGATTTGAGCATGAAATACCGCCATTTTTAATGGGTTGGGTGCTGCAATTTAATAGCGGTTATTCTACCTTTTCGTTTGGTAGTTTTGCATACCCTTTATATTTATTTATAATAATTCTATTTGTTTGACCAACTTTTCGCAAAATAAAAGAATTTTATCGTAACATTTATGAAATTTGAAAAATAGATCGTTTTCATACTGTTAATCTCGTGATGAGCATGAGAGTAGCACGAGTGCAGGAGTCACCTCTGATTATTTAGATATATATATATATATATATATATATATATATATATATATGCTATATATATATATATATATATATATATAAATATATATATATATATATATATATATATATATATATATATATATATATATATATATATATATATATATATATATATATATATATATATGCGTGAATCCCCATTGCTTGCTTAGCATGCGCCGCACGCTTAAAGGAAAATAATAAACGTAAATTTTGATTTAAGTATACTGTGGTTTTAGAATAAAGATGTCGATAATTATTATTCTTCTTCTAACTCAGAATTCTATTAACAATAAATTGAAATTTATTTTTAATATACCCTCTCGAACAACCAACGTGAATATTAATTGTGCTAGTTGATACGATCCTTGCGGTCACTTGACCTAATGATTTCTGAGAAGTTTAACGCCGTATATAGGTGCGCGCGTATGACAAAATTCACAGCAAAAACACTGTGAAAGCTTGAGGAAACTTAACAAAAAGCAATAAAAGTTATCGGGAGAGACAGAAACTCATTTCGGGGTCTTTCTTAAAAACTCGTTTTTTGTCTAGTGATTCTAATTAATTTCGAAAGAAAAAAGACGAAAAATTATGATTTTTTATCAGCAATTAGAACAAATCATATTAATCGCTCAGTTTTTTAAATGCTTTGAAAGTGACTTATTTTTCACATTAATTAAATTTTTTTAAGAGGTAACCTTATATAATGACAATAAGTAAAATAGTCCATTAAAAAATGGTATGGGTTGTATGATGTATGTTATAGAATAATTTAGCAAAAAATTGTCAATGAATGGACAACTCACGTATAAAAAATTATTTATAAGCCAATACAAAAAAAAAAAAAAAAAAAGAAAAATTCAACTAATTGATGGCATATAACATTTTTACTATTCATCTGATTAGAATTAAATATCTGATTTGCAAGATGGCTTTGTATTTCTCGAAACATCAAATATATATTTATATATATGGTAGCAGAGTATATATATATATATATATGTTATGTATATATATATATATATATATATATATATATATATATATATATTTATATATATATATATATATATATATATATATATATATATATATATATATATATATATATATATATATATATATATATATATATATATATATATATATATATATATATGGATAAATAATTTTATTGAGTAATTCACCCTGGCTTGAGATTGAACCTGGGAACTAGCAGATGACAGCGTAAGTGCTTGACCACTACGCTACGATGACTTAAAATAAAGAACGCGACAATCTCCTGTGGGGAATATAAACACCCACCACGATTACGACTCCGCTCTTCGTCCACACTGGTGCGTAGAATTCACTGGCACCGCAAAAGGTGAAAAACACCAACAAAGGATTGCATTGTATTGATAAGGTATCTTCTATTAATTATGTAGTTGATAAAATACTTGTTGGGAGTTAATTTGCTGATTGAACCTACCCTAGCAGATGACCGCATAAGGCTTGCACCACTACGCCACGATGAATTAAAAGAAGAACGCGACAAATGAGTTCCTTTGCGAATATAAGCACCACCTATACACAAGAATCTGTAGGTTGAATTACCCAATATGTATATTTTATCAATACCTTATTAAACCGCGGTAAGGTGTAGAAGGATGAGCAGTTACATTATCAATACAATATAATCCCCGGTTTGACGAGTATTTTCGTTCCTGTGAGGCAAGTCTGCTAGACCCTACGCCCGAGGACGGAAGAGTGCTGTCATGTCGTGCATGGTGTGGGTGTTTATTCTCCATGGAAGATTTGTCCATTCTTCTTTTAGGTCTAATTCAGCGTAGTGGTTTAGCACTTACGTACTCCTGTTAGGGGCCCAGGTTCAATCACAGCATGTGAACCACCTAGGGTATTTTTATCAATACCTATTACAATGCCGTGAGGTGTAGAAGGATGAGCAGTTACTCATCAATATATATATATATATATATATATATATATACATATATTATTATATAAGAAGATAAAGAGTATATATATATATATATATATATATAGTATGTATATATATATATATATATATATATATATATATATATATATATATATATATATATATATATATAATAAAACAATAATAATAATAATAATAAATGATGAGTATTGTGTTTAACCATATAGAGCATAACCTTCCAAACATCTAAAAATCTTCGTCAGGATTCGTTCTTTATATATATATATATATATATATATATATATATATATATATATATATATATATATATATATATATATATATATATATATATATATATATATATATATATATATATATATATATATATATATATATATATATATATATATATATATATATATATATATATATATATATATATATATATATATATATATATATATATATATGTTTATATATATATATATATATATATTAGAGTGGTTCTTATTTTTAAATTTTAAATATTTTTGAAAAGCGCCACCTAATATGTTTCCATGTATGGTAATAATAATATGCATCAAATTATACGATAATTGGACAAGTTTAAGTGGTGCTGAAAATTCCGTGAAATTATAGAATTATTTAGCCTTTTTATTTTATTTTTTTTTTGTCACGGATACATTTTTCCCTTTTCCCAATTTTAATTAAGTATACAACAATATTAATTGCTCAAAATGAGGGAAAGGTCTTTTTTGTTTTGCGTTGACATTTAGGGATTGTATTTTATTGCATTTCATGCAATAACATATGTAAACTGACAAATTATGTAAATGAAATGAAATCCGTACTGTGAACAATTTTTTTAAATATTCAATAATATACTCGTGGACATTGCACATTGTCAATTGCACTAAAATAAGAAATACATTTACAATTATCTTTGTCATTAAATGTCAAATGTTATATAGATTCCTGCAGAGTTTTTTTTTCTGCTATCGGGGTACTTAGAACGTTACTCAAATACCGCATGCAACAAGAATTGCCTTTCTCACCATCCTTAGGTAAGATGTTGATACATTCCTGAATTAATTTTATACCGCCCTCTGCCGCATCATTTGTTACCAGTAACTTCGAGAAAGCATGAAATGCTTGATTATAGTGTGTGTCTGTTTCCCACTTATGTGGATCTAATTTAAAAAAAAACTCAAAAGAAACCTTAAACCTCGAAAATAAAAACAAAGATTCGAACATAACAAACTGACCAAATCATGCGACACTGTCTCTTTCACGTGCATCAGATTGAGGGTATATTTCTTGATACCTTTCTTTGTGTTATCAATAGATCTCATAGCTATAACCATTTTTGCTTTATTTCCGAGTCCACGCGTTCATCGAACAAAGAAAAAGCTACAATTTCAGGAACCAAATACTATAAATGTTTGCAAAATTTCGCCGTCTACTTTGGAAATTATGAGATCTGGATAATCTGATAATGTTTTAAGAAATATGAAATCATTGAAAGGCATTGCAACAGCGTTTGGACCCTAAACCATGATCCAAAAACACTTTTACTCTAAATACTCAGATATCTCGAAGTTGTTGTTCTTCTGTAGTTCTCAAATAGAATTATTTTCGAAACATATATATTTTCAGGCAATATATAGCTTTCGCAATCCATCTAGCATTAGAAAAGGCACCTGGATATTGAAATATAATTATATGAGTTAGACTTCCACCTAGAAATAGTATAATGAACTCCAGAAGTTCCTTGTTGTTACCCCTGCACAGGCTATCTTGTAGAAAACTCGAACAAATCTGTAATAAATTGGCATGACTAATACGAACACGTTGTTCAACAATTTCGTCTTGAATTTTACTTACAAATATTTCAAGGTTTATTGTTGGTCATTGATCTTTGATTCGCTTAGAGAGTTGCACACCCGGACTGAACGTAGGCGATTCAAGCTTTGCCTCGAACACGACTTTCAGTTCAAGCTCAATTATGTGTGGACGGCAAGGTAAATACATCAAATTTTTTCCCAATAAATGTTCAAGTAAAATGCACGCTCCTATCAAGTGACCAGTGTTGGAAGCGGTGGTATCACAACATAATGCCTTAACTTTGTCCACACTGCCCCATTCATAAAGAACATCAAGAATTGCTTCAGTTTGAATTTTTTCTGTTCCATTTTCAAGTTTCGGAACGTTAGGCAGCTGAAACTTCCCTTCAAATGACACTAACACTGGCAACCTTTTAAATGTTTGATGCTCTCTGAACTCTGAAAAAATATAAATTGAAAGTGCACAGAACCGACGAGGGCAATGACAAAGGGATGGGAAATAATTCCCATAAAATTGAATAAATATTTGAATAATTTCCGTCAAATAACTTGTTTTTCTAATCTAAAATTATTTCCTTCAAACCTATGAAAGTGAAACCCTGTTCAATAAACTATTAAAGTGTACTTGTATTAACACACCAAAAGTCATATTAGCAGTTTTGTCCATTTAATAAAAAATGCGTTGCCCATACAGTCTAAAGTATATTATCTTTCACTTAGTTCTTGAGGTAGCAATATGAATAGACAATTTTAATCCCATATAGGATTGCACGGAAAAATCAAATGATTTTTTTATCAACTGATTTTAATTCACTGTTTTTTGCTACCTCCAAAAAATTCAATATTTTTGCTTTTTGTTTTATGCTTTTTAAATATATTTTAAGTTATTTGGATATTTAATTGTGATTAACTATAACTATAGAAATAAAAATTTAGTATAAATAATAATATATATTATTATTAGCAGTAGACGAACTTCTGTTTCAAATTTCAAACACAAAAAAAAATGTCAACAAAAAGATCATGTTTCAAAATGTTTCTTTTAATTCTGTTATGAATAATATTATCATTTATTACAAAATAACCAACTCTTTTTAGTATTGTTTCTTGTTCATTGATGTAATATGGAACTATAAGCCCTAATTTTTTAATAATTTTGAACTCAGATTATATATGGGTATATATACCTATAGTAGGATGAAATTTTCCTATGTATTTGTTTCCTTTTAAATAAAAAGGTTTATTTTTACCAAGATATAATATCTGCATATATCGATAGGATACGTCATGAATTTCTCAAAAAAATCCGAAATAAAAATCCAAAAATATCCAAATAATAATAAATTTGAATTTATTTATTCTCCAAAAATCAAAAATCCCCGATCTGATTTTATATATTGCGACATTGTGTAAAGTAGATCATTTACCTATTTTCTGGTGTTAGCTGGAATAGAGTAGAATATGTCAGCCTGGAATCGACTAACTATTCAATCGAACCATATCTCAAAACTTACAAGTGTGAACTACTCCCACCCAGATTCTTAACTTTGAAAATTCTCGCGTCCTCCGTGGAAGTTTACTCGAATCTACGCTTCTGCAGAATGTGTGAAACTATTAGTCGTCCTCCGGACGGAGATCAAGACGAGAGAGATACGAAACCATAGCACAAATGAAGGAAAATACAAAAAGTAATTTAGAGGACAAACCTAAAATTTCTTTTCAAAATAAGATCTGAAAAAAGAGCTTAAGCTTTGGATATAAAGACCATGACATTCTTAATTTCCCTTTATCTTTTTAAATAAATTCTCCTTTAATCCGTATTACACTATTACAAATTGAATGTGGAAAAAAATATATTTGGATATAAAGTTCATGTTGTGGTGTTCTAACACTAACTTATGTAATTTTTCTTCAGTTCTCTTTTCTCGCATGCTCAACTTCTAATCGATCTCTAGCATACAACCGGGTCTCCCTTTTGCCTTTGAGATGAAAGAAATATTTTATTTTCTATGCGTATCATATCCAAAATATTTCTATGCACAATATAAAAACAAAATTGCCCAGTTCCATTCCATCAATCATAATTTCAGTCGCTTTTTCGTGCAGGTTCTTTGTGGGATTAAAGCCATATTATAGGGACTGTATTTTTGCCAAATAATCTGTCATAAATATTGAACACTATTACATATAAACCATTAAAAATCTTGTTAAAATCATCCCTAAGAGGAAGGGTAATATGAGCGTAAGACCAAAAATATATTGTATTAAATATATTACCTCAAAAAATATTTATGTGCTTTGACAGGTTTACACCTTTCAGATCGAATATGACAAAATAGAACCTAATCAAAAATATATGTATATTCTATCCATATCACAAAAGGACGGCTGACATACGCTGATCGAACAACGTAGTTTCGCTAATGAGAGATATCTACGCAAAAGATGAGACAAAATCCACGTGTCATATATATGAAACTTGATTTCGTAATCCTTTTCAACGGGTAAAATTTTAGAATTTTAGGGAAAAATTTTCGCTCGATTGAAAATTATTTAATTGGCGGGAAAAAGAAAAATATAAAGGATGAAAATGGAAGCCAGGACTATTTGAGGATACATACATGTGTTATCAACGCTTTAATTTATATATCAATCTAATTCAAACAAAAAGAAAATGTTATTTTTGCAAATACAAATAACTCAAAAGATTATTATCTGATGAATGAGGAGAGAGCATATCTTGAGATTCTCTTTATCAACATTATTTATGAAAATGTGCCTATAATTTATAGAGCGAGTTATAGTACACTTATATATATATTTTGTATATGGTGGGTTTAACTAAAATGATTTAAAATTATAATATATATTAGGCTACTAGTTATAGATCAATATTCAAAATTTGTCTTAATAATTACTCGAATTTATGTTTACTAAATAAATAATTACCTACCATAAGTATGGATTAATTACCGCCCTAACCGATATGGTGAGTGAGACAGGAGTTCGTGTATATATATATAGTCTCTACGCCTTACCAGTCATACTGGGATATATAATTAATCTTTACGTATAGGTTATATAAGAGCGCGAGAGAAATACTTAATTTGCCCGCAACCTCTTCTCTAAGTGGGTGATTGAAGTGAGAGAGAGTCTCTTACAATCTCGCATACACCAACTCTATAAATTAAAACACATTCTTCTTGTGTTTATTATAGTCTATGAGTGTTTAGTTTTCTATTGTACACCATGTTTCTCCAATAATGTGGACTGAAGAAGGACTTAATTCAAGTGAGAAGGTAGTGTGTCTTCCTACCTGATGAGGTCCCTCATTCCTATACTACTACAGGGGTAGGAAATCGATTTCACCCCCTGTGTTTATCCCTCATACGTCGGTATACGTCTCGTAATATAGGATAGTTATCTATCACTTACTATCAGCCCAATATTAAATATACCTACCTAATTATATAGCCGTATATGTATAAATTTGTACCATGTATAGCTGATCCATGTAAACATAATATAAAAAATATAATTTATAATATAATATATATAATATGATATAAATAGAAATACACACATATTTTTTTATATGTTTACACATTTCATATATATATTAATTATTATTAATATATATATATTAATATATATATATAATATATATATTAATTATATATAATATATATAATTTTAATATTATAATTTTTATAATATATATATATTAAATATATATATATATTAAATATATATATATATATTATATAATTATATATATTATATTATAATATTAATTAATTATAATTATTATTATTAATAATGTCTTTATCACTTGCCTTCCATACCTTAATAAAATAAAAAAATAAATAATATAATCTATTATAGCAATTATTAATTCTCTAAATTATAATTCTTATGATTTATACCATATAATTAGATATCAATGTCCTATGGAATTATTAATTATAACGTATTTTACAGTTGGAATATATATGACATTACGCTATACTTTAAAAATTTTTACAATAAGAGTGAATTTTCTCAAAAATGTATATAATTCCATATTTTATGTAGCTATGTAGTGTTTATCGTTTTATTGCGAGATATGATTTTTTATATATTTCATTTTTTTTTTTTATATTTATTATTATTTATTTACGAATTAGTTTTCCGTCAATTAAAATAATTTTGTACAGGTAATTATATATATCTATAAACTAATAATGTATTCCTTTTTTCCTGATATATAACTTATATAATTGTAAGTTATAATTTATAAAATACTGGATTCTCGTAATAGTAAATTATAGTTTGTACTCGACCGAACAAATATCACGCCACAGTTAAATATATATTAATATAATTAAATTATAAATATATAATAATATTATTAATAATATAATATTATTAAATATATATATATATATTAATTATACTATAAATATATATATTATTTATTATATTATAATAAATATTTAATATAATATATATATTAATATATTATATATTAATATATATATAATATAATATATATATATTATAATTATAATATTATATATATATATATAATATATATTAATATATATATAATATATATGTATATTATATATATTTAATTAATTAATATTAATATTATTATATAATATAATAAAATATATTATTAATATGATAGATATTATGAGAATAGAGATAAGACATATATGTTTTAATATATATTATATATATATTTATATATATATTATACGATAAATTAATAATTAATGAAGATAATTAATGAAGAATAATTAGTGAATACTTACGTGAGTACGCACGTGGTAGTAATTTAAATTCTTCAATTTTATGAGAATTTCTTGTCGCTAATAAAGTTTTAAAGAAACTATAAATTCTTTATAATTTACCGATTTATAATATTTTTTTTTAAAATAAAACACGTTAACCTGTTAGTACTCTCTAAGCTCTCACTAATATACATACTATAGTTTATTTTTCTTATCCAAATATATAATATATATATATTAATATATTATATATATATGAGTAATATAATATATATATTAATGAGCACTCGTCACTATATATATACCTAACTTAAGCGAAGAGTGACCTCAGGTTATCTAGTCATCTTGTATACTTATAATATAGCTCTCACCTATAATATAATTTACATATAATTACTAATTTAACCTCCTGTTCTAAAATATTTTTTTATATTTGATAAAATTCCCCGCCACCATTTCTCTTACAAACTGTCGGGAGACACTTCTTTTAAGACGTAGATTCCTATATATAGTAATTAGGTCTTACTGCCCTAGGTTGAATAATGACCCTTAATATAATATAATATAGAGTGTATTATATATATTTATAATATTATTGTATTTTTTTAATGATACAAGTTTAAATAATATAAATATATTATAATATATTATCTATATATATAATAATATATATATATATATAATTAATATTATATATATATATTAATTATATATTTATATATATATATTAATATATATATATATATATACAATAAATAAAAAGTGTATTAAGTATATTATATAGTATTAAAACATATTATGTATATCAAATTAATAATATTAATATTATATATATAAAAAATATTTAATTATAATTAATACCTATTAAATAAACAAATAGATTTCCATAATGTTTATATATAATAAATTATAATTAATGAATAATTATAGGACCCTAATGACGATTATTTTTTTTTATCATTATATATTAATTATATATCCAAATTATTATTTATTTTATTTTATCAAATTTTGAATTGATTATTTAAATATTTTTCTATATTCAAAATGAAAATTATCGTGATTAGATATACTATATATATATGTAATTAAAGAACAGCAGCCCCAAAATATAACCCTGTGTATGGACATAAATTTCATTCATATGCTACATCCATATATATTATATATATATTAATATATATAATATTATAATATATTTATTTATAATAATTAATATAATATATATATATATATATAATATATATATATTATAAATATATATATATATAGATAATATATATATACGATATATTATAATATATATATAAAATAATTAATATATATATTATATATATATATATATAAAATATATAAATAATATATATTATATATATATAGTATATAATAATATAATATATATATTAATATTATATATATATATATATTTATATATATATATTATATATATATATAAAATATATATATTTATTATATTAAATATATATAATATATTAATTATATAAATAGTATATTAGTTAATAAAATAAAAATTACAATAATATATATATTAGGTAATATACTTAACTGACGTGATATATATATTATTACAATAAGACATACATTTATTCACTATCACTTTATTAGTTATTAGTTTATCAATTTAGAAAATTGTTCAAATTTCATTGCTGGAAGTTCAGAGTTTGAAATTGAATTTGAACAATAGATATTGATTTAATTCTGGTGAGATAATACTGAATGATTATTATATCTACCCACTTTTACATTATGAAAATAATAAGTTATGAGTAATATGCTTTTGAATTTGCGAAATATTTCAATGGATTGTTAGTATTGGTAAAAAAAATTACTGACGATAGTTTTCATTAACAAGATACTGAGGTTAGAAGGTGATCGTAGGAACCCATGGGTGGAAAGAGTTTAAATGTTAGAAGAAGTATGTATAATTTCGTCATTCATTGATAAAAAACCACTTTCACCATTAATAATTAAATCAATTTCAAAGAAACCGTTGCAAATCCCAAAATGTTTTCATCAGACCCTATACGATTTGAAGTGAAATATAAATATCATCTGAAGACATAAAGAGAAACAAGCTGGAACTGGGAACATGTAGCCTACAAATTACATAAACAAAGCTAAATATTTATTGAATGACAATAACACTTATTATACAATACACTGTACTTACTATATTATTAACTACTTAGATACACAAATGTTATATATATATATATTAATCTCTTACACTTTAATATAATAATCAGATAAATGAGAAGAGAGAATTAGTGCTACTATACAGAGCGAATATAAATATTTGTAGATATACGCTAAATAAAACTATAAAATTCTAAACTATAAAGAAACATATTGTGAGTATTTGTTTTCATACTGTATATAGTACCGACTTGGTATCGACAAAGTGATATATACTTAAGGGAAACTTAATCACACTATAGGTTAAACTTATACCATCATCTGATAATATCCGTTATATAATTGTTCATCACCTTACTTCTCCATATTGTATACCCATATCATTCAATAAAGGATAAGGAGATGAATGAGGGAAGAAGGACATCACACATCAAATCTTAAGGATAAAATAGTAATGATAATACCTATACCACCAAAAAAATATTAATCATATATAAATAATATATATATATATATTATTAATTATATAATATTAATATAATAATATATATATATATATATATTATATATAATATATATATATATATAAAATTATATATATATGATATATATAATATAATTAATATATTATATATATATAATATTATATATATATATAATATATAATATATATTATTATAATACTATATATATATATATTATTATATAAATAGTAATTTAATAAATATATATATTAATATATATATATATAATATATAATAATATTTAATATATATTATATATATATATTATTAATATTTATAATTAATTATTAATATATTATAATATATATTATATATATCATATTAAATTATATATATATATAATTAAAATATTAATATATAAATATATATATATATAATATAATACATATATAATATATTAATATTAATATATATATAATATATATAATATATTATATATATATATATATTATAATATAATATAATATTAATATATATATATTAATATAATATAAATATATATATATATAATATATAAATATTAATATAAAATAATATATATTATATATATAAATATAATGATATTAAATAATATTATATATAATAATATTAATAATTTTTATATATATATATTATATATACATATATATATTATATATATTAATTATTTTAAATATAATAAAATATATAATATAATTATATTAATATAAATATATATAATATAATATATTATATATATATATAATATATTATTATTATATATATATATATTATTAATATATATATAATGATATATATATTAAATATATAATATGATATATATATATGATATATATATAATATATTTATATATAAATATATATATATTAGTATATATTATATTATATATATAGTAGTAGAGATGTGAAAGGATGAGAAATATATAGTGATGTGAGACGAGAGGATAGATATATATAGAGTAGATTAGTTAGAATATATAATGAGATAGAGAAATTCTATTGTATCTTAATAAAATTATAGATATAAGAGTATAATATAGTAAGTATAATAATATATATATATATTACATATTATTATATTTTCTTTTTATTTTTAAGATCATATAACTATATTATATATATATAAAGTAAGTAGAATATTGAATAGAATAAATGTGAGTATATATATATATATATATATAATATAATAGTATATATATGTAATATATATTAATATATATATAATATAATATATATATAAATTAGATATATATATTTTCTTTTTATTTTTAGGATGTAGCCAACGAGAGTATGAAATAGTATAATATATATTATAGAGATATATATGAATTATAGATGTGAGCAGGTATATATTATATATAGAGTACGAGATATATATTAGGATATAAATATTATATAGGTAATATATATATATTATAGATATATAATATATATATAAGTATGAGTTATATATTATAATATATATATTATATTTTTTCTTTTTATTGTATTAGGAGTAAAGCCATCGATATATATAGGATATATATATTATAGACAAATAGAGTAATATATATATAAGAATATATAAAATATATAATAAGATATATATACTATATATACGAAATATTATATATAAGTATGACAAAACTACTATATTATATATTATATAATATACTATAATATAGAACTTTATAAATATACTTTATTTTTAGGAAGGTGTAGCCAGCGTTGAATAGTTATATATATATATAATATATAGGATAATATGATAATACATTATACACTAAATATAGTGAGTACTATATATAGAACTATATGATAGATATAAATATATATAATATATATTTATAGAATATATATATCACAGAATTAATATAATATATTAATATATTATAAATATAATATATATACTATTATGAATAACTAAGGACGTGATAGATATATATAGATAATATATTGTCTTTTTAATTTTTAGAGATAATTAATCTAATAATATATATTAGCGAGAGCTAATATATATAATATTATAATATATAGTGAGAGATACGATATTGATATAAAGAGAGAGATAGAGATAAGAGGTGTAGATAGATATAGTCATCTAAGTCCAATTAATTGCTGCTATTAGAAGTACCAACTAGGTTAATATATCATTAACTAATAGAAATCATGATTTTATTTATTCGATATTAGTCATATGATGTGATAAGTGATTTATTATTATAATTACAAGCCGAATATTAAATGTAAACGATATGCGTACTCACGCTTTCTCTATTTATAAGATACTTACTATATATACAATAATTTTAGCTAAAAGAATGACGTATATTTTTAGTAAATATGTTAAAGATAGGAAAATAAAAGATTAAAATCAATCGAATATTTCATAATTTTGGAATATTTAACAAATATTATGGCTAATGAATTATGTGGATTATCTGTATACCTATTTTTACTTTATATTTTAGTACTACTTTAAATTTATATAAATTTTTAATTTAATATAGCTACTTTATGTTTGAAGTTTGGATCTTTACTGTTTCCAAAAAGTTTTGTATATTTAAACTATTAAAAGTGATAACTTATTAGATAAACTATTATATCTTAATTCGATTATTTTATTTCTATAATATGCTTGTTGGTTATTTTAATATTTATAAATAATTGAAGAGATGATTCTTAATAAAATATATATTTGCGAATGATATAAATTATCAATGATACACACAAATAAAAATACATTATCTGTATCTATGAGTTAATAAATAAACAATAATTTGAATCCACATAATATATAATAATAATTATGAATACCATTCATAATGTATAAGTGTTATATATAATAATATTACTTATTATATATTGCAATTAAGTGTAATTAGAAAATAAATTATGGTTACAATTATTAGATATAATATTAAAGATAATAATTTCAATAGTTTAAAGAATTCAATTGATAATATCATTATATATTTATATATATAAATATTATTTGAGTATTATATATATATATATAGATAATATTTAGTAAGGAATAAAAGAGTCCAGTACGAAAGTTAAGTAATTAATATATAGGCTATAAATAAATTATAATAATATATCTATCTCTTTATATAAGATACTAAAATATATATATAATATCAATATATTTTAATTTATAATAGCCTAGGTTTTATAATATATATATAATATTTAAATATATTAATATCATATGATGATCTGATATAGTAATACACTATCCCTAGTATAAACTTAACTTAACTGGTTAATATATACTCAATTAATTCATTTACTTTATACTCTCTCTATTCTTTATAGTGACATTCATACTACTCTCTTACTAATCTCATTCTATATCAATCATTTATATACTTATGTACTTGACTCTATGTATCTATAAATTATAATATATATTATAATTATATATATATTATAATTAATATATTATTAATATAATAATATATGATATAATTATAATTATCTATTAATATAATTAATTATATATATTATAATTTAATATATATATATTTATATATATTAAAATATATATATATATATATATATATTAATAATATATATATTATAATTTATATAATTATATATAATATATTATATATTTAATAAAAATCTCATATACAAATATTATAGAATATAATATTATAATATATTAATATCATGTAATATAATAATTATCTAATAATTAATATATATTTTAATATATATATATATATATATATTATATATATTTATATAATTATAATTAACTAACTATCGTGTAATAATACTTTACTAAAATTTTTTCATAATTATAGGCTTTATTTATAAAGAAAATTAATAAAAGGAAAATTATCAAAAACTAAAAATAAATTGTCATAATATAAATGCCTATCAACTTAACATTACAAACACACTTTAATTTTATTTTTTACAGTTATTTTATTTTAATAGTGTTATATAAACAGTTAACATTATATTATAATTGAATTCTACTTATAGTATTTTTATCATTAACATACCATTATAATAAGACACTTAAATCATACATAATTTAATTATCAAAAGAAATTAGGATGTAGATGACTTTGGGTATTTATTTAAAAAGTGATGCTAACACCTAATAGGAGCACATGCGGATATAGACTCGGAATAGAATATATATATAAGTTCAGGTATCAGTCTAATAAGTTCATGATGTATAGTGTTATGGAATATGTCGTGTAATTTTCCAGGGTTAAGTCGG
>JABUQX010131186.1:32500-36668 GCA_015478945.1 Trachelipus rathkii | reverse complement strand
ATTGTACTTCGTTCATTCAATTTGGGTGTTTAACCGTTTTCGCATTTATCATTGAAACGCTTTCGCGTTTTCGTGCGCCGCTTCCAATATATATATATATATATATATATATATATATATATATATATATATATATATATATATATATATATATATATATACATATATATATATATATATATATATATATATATATATATATATATATATATATATATATATATATATATATATATATATATATATATATATATATATATATATATATATATATATATATATATATATATATATATATACAGGGTGGGCACGATCCGTTACTCCGTTACTCCGTTTCTGAAACTAGTTTTTTGGTAACGGAGTAACGGACTCGTTACTTTTTCTTTCATGTAACGCTCCAAATAAGTTCCGTTATTTTTTTCTCCGTTACTTTTTAGTCCGTTACATTTTGTTCGACTTTCTTTGAATGCTTATAGCCAATAGACCACCCCAATAAAAAAAAAAATATTTTATAATATATATATATATATATATATATATATATATATATATATATATATATATATATATATATATATATATATATATATATATATATATATATATATATATATATATATATATATATATATATATATATATATAAATAAGAGTATTCTTAGAATAATGAATAGGGATGGTGCTTTCGTAACTGATGAAATGGATGTGAGAAGAGTGTGGAGGGAATACTTCGAAAATCTGCATAACATTGGCAGTAATGAAGAGGTGATAGTGAATGTGTGTGGTTTGATGGTGCAAGAAAGAATAGGTATTTTGGAGATGGATCATTAATGGATAGACAATGTGTGGAAGCGAAAAGTTGAAGAATGGAAGTAATCTGCAGGTATATAGATGAAATTACCGGTGAAAAGATCAAGAACAGACGAGATGGTGATTGATTGGATTTGGACGTTGTGCAACAAAATGTTTATGGAGAGTATAGTTCCGAGGGTTGGAGGAGAGCAGTAGTTCCCTTATATAGGGTAAATGAGATAGGGTAACTGTACTTAGGAATTAGGGAAATTAGTTTATTAACTGTGGTAGGGAAGATATATACTTATATTTTGGTCGAAAGAATGTGTCGAGTGACTGAAGGACTGATTGTGAAGAACAAGGTGGCTTTAGAAGTGGTAGAGGATGTGTGAATCAAATCTTTACATTGAAAAAAATGATTGAGAAAATGAGGGAGGAGAAGAATAAATTGTATTTAGGTTTTTGTATTTGCAAACAGGCGTATGAAATGATTAATACGGAAGCTCTATGGCAGGTGTTATTGATATATGGTGTTGGTGGTAAGCTTCTGAATGGAATCAAAAGTATATGACGATAGTAAAGCGTGTGTAAGAATATACGGAGTTGAAAGTGATTGTTTTAATATTAATAGCGGAGTGAGGCAGGGATGTGCTATGTCTTCTTGGTTATTCAATTTGTATATGGATGGGGTTATGAAAAAATTAGAGGTGGGATGGCAAGGGATGGTGTTAGAATCAGGGTTGTGGAGTCGTTTCAAAATTTTCCGACTCACTGACTCCACCTCTTCAAAATTACCGACTCCGACACCGCTTCCGACTCCGACTCCGACTCCGACTCCACTCTCTTCAAAATACCGACTCCCGACTCCCCGACTCCGCGACTCAGACTCAGACTCCACAATCTCGGTTAGAATGATGGAGTATGGAAGAGAGTGGAGGATGCCCTACCTATTATATGCGGATGATTTGGTTTTGTGTGGCGAATCTGAAGAGTTTGAGAGGATTGGTAGAGAGATTTGGTAGGGTGTGTAAAAGAAGATGTTTGAATGTAAGCGTAGATAAGAGTAAGGTTATGGTTGTAAGTGAGGACAGTTAGGACATGGTGAGCAGCTAAAACAAGTGTCTGGGTTTAAATATTTAGTATATATGTTGGATGAAAAGGGAACGGATGATGCAGAGTGTAGTAGGAAAGTTGTGAATGGCAGGAAGGTGGCTAGTGCAATTAAATCGTTGGTGGATGCAAAGGGACTAAGTCCTGAGTATGCTCTAGTGTATGAGGTATGTTTTTAATAATAATAATAATGTTGAAAATTTAATATACACAAACCAATAAATTGCTTAAGATACCGTAATTAATGTCATATCGAAAAGCTAAAAGTAACGGAGTAACGGCACTTCGTTACTTTTCCTTTCAAAGAAACGGAATAACGATAACGCAACTACTTTTTCTGAGTAACGGAGTAACGATAACGGAACTACTTTTTTGAGTAACAATGCCCACCTCTGTATTACTCTCTATATATATATATATATATATATATATATATATATATATATATATATATATATATATATATATATATATATATATATATATATATATATATATATATATATATATATATATATATATCAATATATATTATATATATAAATATATATATATATATATATAATATATATATATATATATATATATATATATATATATATATATATATATATATATATATATATATATATATATATATATATATATATATATATATATATATATATATATATAATAATATATATATAACAATATATATATACTAGATATCTGTATATAGATATATATATATATATATATATATATATATATATATATATATATATATATATATATATATATATATATATATATATATATATATATATAAAAAAATATATAATATATATAAAAATTAAAATATATATATATCTATATATATATATATATATTTTAATTATATATATATATATATATATATATATATATATATATATATATATATATATATATATAACAATAAAAAGATAAATATAAATATATATATATATAAAAAATATATATATATATATATATATATATATATATATATATATATATATATATATATATATATATATATATATATATATATATATATATATATATATATATATATATGCGCGTGTGTGCTAAAATCTGGTCTCTTTCCAAAAAGTGCGCAAATTGTTTAATAATATACTCGTAAAACAAAATATTAATTTCATAATATATTAATTACATAATGTGTATTCAATAGCTCCAATTATTACAAACCTACAAGGCAAATATATCACTGCTCACTTACGAGTTCACGGGTATAATTATTAAAACATATTACATAACATGACTAACGAACATTGTAAATGACGCTACCTCACCGTGACAGTCTGGAAATCTTAGCATGATATGTTAGGCTATACGTAAAGATGCGCCGCTCAATTAAGTTTTCTTTAATTTAAATAGAATTAAGGAAGAACTGAAATTAAAAAATACGGCAGACCTCGAAATATTGTCTTTGAAATATCATGAAGATCAAATAAAAATTTTCAGATTGTATACCAAAGAATCGGTCAAAGAATCGGTACAATTTTGCCGATTCCGATTCCGATTCCTGAAAAACAACCGATTCTTTCGATTCCGATGCCGATTCCGATTAATCGTCCCATCACTAAATATATATATATATATATATATATATATATATATATATATATATATATATATATATATATATATATATATATATATATATATATATATATATATATCAGAGGAGACTCCTGCACTCGTGCTACTCGTGCTCAGCACGAGTTGAAATTTAAAAACTATCTATTTTTTGCAAATTTAACGATAATATTCTCTTATTTTTTGCGAAAGTTGGTCAAATAAATGAAATTATTACAGAATAAATATATAAGATTATGCAAAATTGAAAAGAAAAAGGAAAGAATAGCCACTATTTAAATAACGCTTTTAACACATTAAAAATAGGACTAATCCGTGCCCAAAGCAAATGGCGGATATCATATCATAGTGAATTTAGAGTATAAAATTATTTATAAATACTGTTTATAAATAAAAATGTTTAAATACTATACATAATAAATATTATTTTATAAAAAAAAATATTTTATAAAACAAATAAAATAATAGAAATATTACAAAAATACTTTAGAATTATAAAGAAAAAATAAAAAGTAACTTGAAATATTTTCAAAGTTAAAGTTAGTCATAGAATCAAAATAGAAAACGGTATATATATAAAAAAAATTATTTAATGGGACAAACTCAAGTAATTAATTATATATATATATATATATATATA
>JABUQX010131186.1:25000-27500 GCA_015478945.1 Trachelipus rathkii | reverse complement strand
TAATACATTTATTCGCTTGCATCACTCTCTCATTCCACCATTCGCTATTGCCATTTTTACTTTCAACTTTAGCAGATTCACATACTTCTCTTGCACTGCTAAAAAAAAGGTTTCCTGAATTTTCGTCCAGATTTATTCGGTTTCATCTTGTTCACTCTCAACTAATTTATTTGCAAGTGTTCTCACATACTTTTCCTTATACCCTTGATAACTTAACTTCTTACTCTTAATCTCTTAATTCTCCCCACTTCCTTCCATATCTCTTTACTCTTCATCCTTGCCCCCACTAACGTAATATTACCTCAATCAACATAATGATAATGATCTGGTATTCCCATCCCTAACCCCATCACTGATTTAATATCAATCATATACTTCAACATCATCTTCTTCACCAACACCAACAAAAATCATTAATTCTTTTCACTTCGATACCATCTCTGACTACAACAACTCTAGTACACCTCTAAATACTCTTGTGATTGAGGAATGTATTACTAACATACATACCTCTCTTCTCACAGAAATTAATTACCTTCCTACCATTCTCCTTTTCTCCCGCAACCCCAAAGGCAAATGCTATACCATCCCTACTACGATCATCTATCCGACCATTCAAATCTCTCAACACAATCAATCTGATTTCACTTCTCAACCCGTATGATATATATATATATATATATATATATATATATATATATATATATATATATATATATATATATATATATATATATATATATATATATATATATATATATATATATATATATATATATACAGTAACGTATCCAGGATTTTTCGGGGGGGCAGGCAAAAATAGTTTCTTTTATATATATATATATATATATATATATATATATATATATATATATATATATATATATATCTATATATATATATATATATATATATATATATATATATATATATATATATATATATATATATATATATATATATATATATATATATATATATATATATATATATATATCTATATCTATATCTATATATATATATATATATATATATATATATATATATATATATATATATATATATATATATATATAGAGAAAAAAAAATAATATATATATATAAATATATATATATAATATATATATAACTATATATATATATATATAAGTGGAAGGACAAAATATTAAATTTCTAAGGAAAAAATGGAAATAATTTATATAAATTGCTAAAATCATCTTACCTGATGTTAATTTTAATCGCCGGGCATGTGAGTGAGCAAGTTCGGGATAACATCTTCAGTTTTTATGTCAATATTTCGATGTTTGTAGAGGAGGGCAAGTCCGGTAAGTGTTTCACCTCCAATAGTATTTCTAAAGTAGGTTTTCAGAAGTCATAATGTTGAAAGCTTCTTTCTACTGAAGCAGTAGACACGTTTAAAATTGCCAGTATTTGCGACAAGATGTATATATTTGGAAATTGTGACTGCGTACAAGAAACTAGTTCCTATTGCCGTTTTTGGACGATCTGTGTTGTGATGCCATTTCAACTTCCATAAATCCCATTCTGCTTTTACTAAATCCTCAATTGGGCTTTCAAGATCTTCCTTGTAAAATGTTATATCTTTTATCTTCTCCTATGGCACATAACACCTGTTCGGTATGACAAATTGCAAGGAAGATATAATTTCTTCATGATTTAAAAACCTCTCTCTTAATGCTGATATTAAATCATCCAAATATTATATAAAAATGGATGTGCGATAATAAGTCTGTGGGTCGGAAGTATGAATGTTGGGTCTGTATTTTTGAATTTTTAATTCTTGGTACAGCAATTTCAACACCCTGCTCAGATTCAGATGAGCACATTCTTCAAAAATCTACTGAAATTCTAATGTTGCATTTTCTCTGTTTTCAAGTTTAGTTTTAACAAGATTCACTTCATAATATGCACTCACAACCAAATCAATAACGTTTGTCTGCAATCGTTTTGAAAGATTGTATGTTAAACTTAATAGTCTGTTTAAAACAAAAAGAGAAACCAGAAAAGAAGCACTATAAACATTGTTTAGAATTAAGGTAGCTTTTTTTGACTGATCTCCAATTTCACATTTTATTTGTTCTAAAGCTGCTATTATCGAGCTTAGCATCTCTTTAAAAATAATAAAACCGATTCATGCCGTTGGCACCAGCGAGTTTCGCAAACTTTTTTAATCTCTTCTTGCTACTCTTAGGAATAAGTTCTATTTTTTCTTCAAACACTTTTGTCCTCTTAGCACTTGCAAGAAAAAATGTACAACATTCTGATATTATTCCAATTGCACTTCAAATATTTTGAACTTTAGAAGCGTCTGTGAGGCATAAATTTAAGCATTGCAAAAAGCAGTGAGTATAAATTGCTGCTGCACCGTCATACCCTTGTCCTCTTAGATTATTCATATCCAAACCAAGTTCAGTTACTTTTTCTTCAGTTAATTTTGCAAGACTTATTCCCGTCAAATCATTTACTGAGAAGAAACACA
>JABUQX010131186.1:5000-17500 GCA_015478945.1 Trachelipus rathkii | reverse complement strand
TCTAAAGTACAATGTGTTCAGATGGACAATCTTAGGGGCGTGTTAGGTGTGAGAAGAATTGATAAAATGAGGAATGAACGTATTACAGAGTTGTATGGTGTGAAAAAAGGGATAAATGAGAGAATAAATGAGATGTTTGGTCATGTTGAAAGGATGGATGATAGTCGGTTGGTTAAGCGGATGTATAGTGGTGAGTGTGTTGGGAATCGACTGGCTGGGAGACCGAAGAAAAAGTGGATTGAGTCAGCAAAAAAAAGAATGTCTGGAGGAGTGAAATGGGAGTTTGGCAGGGGCGAGGAAGAAAGGTGAATAATAGGGTGAATGGCAGGGTTTGTGAGGGTGTATGGTTGTGAGTGGCCTACCTGGGCCAGGGGATGAACCCCACATGACGAAATGCCATAGTGAGGGTCCGTCGTGGTCCCGTGAAGCTCTAGGGTGGATTTTCTGACTGCGGCGAGTTCTCACTAATAGGTATAAAGGGGAGGTAAGGCTGGGCTTTCTTTTCGACTTGTGTCATATTCTTCTACTACTTTTCTGTTTCCTATGCATGTTACTCTTCTACTACTTTTATGTTGGGAAAAAAGGTGGTTGATGATATATATACTATATATATATATATATATATATATATATATATATATATATATATATATATATATATATATATATATATATATATATATATATATATATATACAAATTTATTTTTTTATATATATATATATATATATATATATATATATATATATATATATATATATATATATATATATATATATATATATATATATATATATATATATATATATATATATATAAAAAATGAAAACTTTATATTCATAAATGGAAATTTATTTAAAATACATATAAAAATAATAATATCAATACGTTGAAAAATGATAAAAATAAAATAAAAATATTAGCAAGTTGAAAATGCCAAAAGTACTTGCAAGTACCAAGCACAAGTACCAAGTACAAAAGGCTCAAGTACAAGTACAAGTACAAGTACACTGGTTTTAGAAACTGCAAGTACAAGTACTACAAAAGTACAAGAACTCCAAAAAATATATAAAAGATAAGTACAAATACAAGTACTTGTATTTGAACCCAAGCCAGATATATATATATATATATATATATATATATATATATATATATATATATATATATATACAAGGGCATATATATATAATATATATATATATATATATATATATATACTATTTATATATATATATATATATATATATATATATATATAAGCTTTAAATTCTGATAATTTATTTGAAAAGGAAGATATATGCATGAACATGGCCCACTTTCATAGCCGCCAGTGTGACTCAAAAGGCTATGAAGGAGAAAATAGGCTACTGGAGTACAAAGATGAAGTTTAAAAGCAAATGAATATCGTTAGTAAAGCAATTGAGCTTCATGAAGAAAATAACTAATGTGTGATGAAAAAAAAAATTTGTTTAATAAATTATTTTAAATTAATTTCTGTTACATTTTACCCTAGTACATCAAGTTTATTTCTTCTCAGCTGATATTTTCATCTTCGTCTACTCTTAGGAATTCTTTCACCTTGTCAGTGGAACTAACATCTTTTTTCTACCTTGTAAAGTCCTTCTAGAGCACATTAAAACATTAAGTTTTACGGAGCATTGGTTTCCAGTGAAAATTGTTGAGTATTACACTCACAGGAAGGATTTTGAATCTGTCATCTGGACAAGATTCTTCTTCCATCTAACCACTAAACACTATCTCTCAGAGTTCTCCTTAAAATAGTGCTTCGTGGTGCTTTGGTTCATACTGCTAGTCCTAGACACTGTTGCATAATTCTTCTAATACTGTAATTATAAATTTACAAGTTAGAAATTACAATTTTTAGGTTCTTGTATTTTGTGTTACATAATCGAAATCTATCTTCTAATAATATTAGTGACTTTTTCAAGTAAATTTTCAAAATTACATATCAGCTGATTCATTGGTTCTGTGTTTATTTTGCTTTTATGTTATTTTTTTTTTGTCCATTGGAAGTTAAAGCCATTTAAAGCTAAATACTAATTAATAATAAATGAAAAAAATATTTAATTAACTTTTTTATTATATGCACGGAAAGCAAAAACCTAGTGTGAAAATATATTTTATTTTAGAAAATTTATTAGGGCCTACTGTAATGGGTAGATGGAATTAGATGGCCAATGTTCATATGATATAAGTTGACCTAAATTTGAAATTTAAATACTTTCAAGAAAAAATTTAAACAATTATAATGCCTTCTATGAAATGCTTTATCATTATAAAGTGCAAACAAAATTGTAATTGAAACTAAATATCTTGTTTGCTATGGCTATTGTAATTAGTCTAACATAGGTTGGTTTAAATCTTGAATCAATGCCTCAAATTTGAATATTATTCAAATAAAATGCCATATTAACAAATGTGATGTTTATCTCTATCATTGGGTAGAACACGTCTTTATTAATATTATGTAGCTGGTTTAAATTGTAGGTAAATATTTAGAATTTGGAGTATTAATTTAGTTGTAGTGAAAAACCTTTTATTTTTACTCTATTGAGAATATAAAAACAAAAATTTAATGCACAATGGCAAAGCTAATGAGGCGAGGAACAAGCCCTTTTATACAATAAAAACAAGAAAAAATAATTTTTTACATAAACATCATATCTCTATGCAGAAATCAAAGATGGAGTGTCCTTTATCTTTTATTAAATATTGAAGTGCCACACAACCTTACTGAACGTAGTGGGTAGTTCGTGGAGTTTTATTAAAATGCTCTTCAAAAATATTAATCTTTTGAAAGTCTTTCACAGATATTCGTACATCCAAAATATTTAATTCATTTCAATTTGAGAAATTTGATTCTAATGTTATATATCGAATTTGGAACATCATAATTTTTTTCAATTTTTTGTGTCTTTAAAGTTTAGACACTGAAATATTTGTCTGAAGGTGTTAATGGTAAAATTAATTCAACTCGTTTTCCCAACGGGGACAATATTGTCCACTGTCAAGAAATTTCAGCTTTTACATTCAAGAGGACAAGATCTACTTTCATTGCAGTTTCTTTCGAAATATAAAATGAAGGACATGATCTCATCTTCATAAAAAACATAACACAATGTAAATTACCTTAATTAAAATTTTAAAGAAATATTCCAATAATCTGTAACATATTTTCATTAATTTTATATTGAACGAAATCCCAAACCTGTAGGTCCTTGTCATTTGATTTTCCAATGAAAACTTATAATGTGTTTCTTTCATCGCAAGAAAAGATAAACGGAAAATACTATTGTCGATCAGTTCGATGAGTCGGTAATATAAAGTGATTCCAATGTGATTCCATTGTTTAATTGATAAATTAAACGTAAAAAAATGTGAATCCTATTAAAAGTCATTTTTATTGACTAAAGAATTTTGTGAATAGTTCTATTATCTTTTCAGATGAAACTAAACTATTAAATTATATATTCAAAACTTATAAACAACTTATAGCTACCGTGGCTCAAACGGTAGAGCGACGGAGTCGTATGGCAAGGTCTCGGGTTCGAATCCTAGTTCGGATCCTAGGTAGAAATTACCTAGACAAGCTCCCTTCCTTGAATAGGGCTATGTCCGTGAGGTGTGAACTTTATATAAAAAAAATGTAGATATAACCTTTTGACTGGTCTTTAATATTTGAAAAAACAAAATGATGAAAACAGATGCTATTGATTAATTATTTTATACATCGGAAGCTGTGATTTCAACTCTGATGTCACTTAATATTGTCTCTATTTTAAAAGTTTTGTCATTTAATCAACAAATGGATTAAAAGAATACAAGTTGAAACATAATACAACTTTACAATTAAAGAAATCTTTATCGAGAATTTTAGAAGACTAGATTTGCGTGTGTGTGTCACAATTATTGACATTAAAATCCTCTCTGAGGAATTCAAAATGCAAGATATTTTGCACGTGAAATGCTTGTAAGCGAAACTAAATTCAATGAAGAATAAGTATACCATTCGAAAATTTAATATTATATGCAAACTTGAATGATTTTACAGAAAATTTTACTGATACAATAATAAATGGTGATTAGACATCTTCCTAAATATATGAGTTTCTAAACGCAATTTTTTAGCGATTTGTATGTAATTATCTCAGATTCATTTTTTTTATCATCCTCTTTGACCTCAGATTAGTGGTGAGGTTCGCAACATACACCGGAAACAGAATAGTTAAGTAGAAGAACATGACGTAAATCGAAAGGAAAACCAAAATACACTCTCCTCATATCCTTAAGAGCGAGTTCATCGCAGCCAGAAATCAACCCTTGGGTTTCACAACACCGACACACGCTCCCACTGTGGTATCTCGTCAATGTAGGTTTATCCCTGGGACAGGCTACAACCATGCCCCCTCACACAAACCACGTCATTCACTCTATTATGCACATTTCTTCTTGCTTCTTCTAAACGCATATTCCTTTCTTTTAGACATTACTTTATAGACTCAACCACTTTTCCTTCGATTTCCAGTCCGTCAATTCTCAGCACACTCACCACTATACATCCGCTTAACCAACCGACTATCATCCATCCTTTCCATATTACCAAATCATCTTAATACACTTTATTCTTTTAAAGACAAAATTTCCTTTTTAAAAATCAAAGAAGCAAAGCTGCACGCCATAAAAATATATTCGAATATTATCTGGCACTTGGGGAAAACTGAACTACATCACTTAATAAAATTTCTATAAGTGGAAAATTTGCCACAATGATTGATTGGGAAGTAGTGTTAAAAATATTTACCTAAAAAAACTGTTCCTTTTTTGAACCAACTTATTAAATATAAAATATCACAACATTCTTAATTTTCTATTCCGAAATCAATGAATGTATCAAAGAATTAGATTGTAAATTTTAGATATTTGAAAATATCTTGAGGGTTTGAATTTGCTGGAAGCTAATAACTAAAATTATTTTTCTGATTTATTTACTCTTCAGGTTAAGCTAAGGATGCAAGATTAAAATTTTCTGATGTTGCTTTTTTCAAGCTTCTTGCCGAGATTCCGACGTATACCTTATATAAGTAGATGTGAATTAAAAAAAATTATGTATAAGAGGAGCTGCTGTTAGGTAATATGGTAGTTCTTAGATATAGTTTTCTTATTGATAGTGTTTGGATGGCAGTACCATGAAAGCAGAGTAAGACAGAATGAGAATATATTGTCTTTTAAGAGACTGAATATTATATTATATGATAGTATTTTACGATGACTCAAGGGCAAAGGAAGTCCTATTTTGGGATGAGATGTAAAGTAATAATGGTATAAAAAGTATTAATCACCACCTAGAGCAAATTTTTTAGCAGATGGACACAGATGTAGACTTTAGAGTAAGGTAGATTAAATTTAGCAGGAAATACAGAAGATGAAAGAGAATTAAACAAAACAGAGATATGGGGAAAGAAGAGTGGAACACAAAGAACAAACTTGGAGTTACTAATGTCCACACAAAATTCATGCAAAGAAACTGCACCCTATGTGCAGTGAATAAGCTGTAAAGGTGGTGGTTAAAGAATGGTCAGTTCTCTTTAGCACTTGCAGTTGTAGATTCTATAGAAAAAGGACAGAGATCCAAAGACGCAACAAAAAGATAAAGGATCAATTGAACTGGAAAAGTTTGACATTGTTTTTAAAGTCTTTTGGTCAGCGATTTGATCCTGAGCAGAACTCCCTTTTTTATTGAGGTCGCCCTAGCAACCATTGTGATATGAGGTTTCCAAGATACTTTTCTGTTTCTGTTAATATCAAATAGAGGGGAGAACCATTATCATAATAAATTGAATTTTGAATTTCAATGATAATATCTAGCTAAATAATGAAATTTATTTCATCCAAGTAATGGTGATAAACACAAATACAATGTATATTAAATAGTATATAATATGTTTGAAAAAAACTGCTTAAAAGCAGTATATTATATATATATATATATATATATATATATATATATATATATCTTTACTTATATATATATATATATATATATATATATATATGCTGCTGCTATATATATATATATATATATTTATATATATATATATATATATATATATATATATATATATATATATATATATATATATATATATATATATATATATATATATATATATATATATATATATATATATATATATATATATATATATATATCTTTGAATTGTCAATAAAATATACATTACCATTATTAAACACAATATTAAATAAATATTTGAGTTAGAAAAATGAATGATGATTTTCTACAATTAATCAAATTAAATAAATAAACAGAAATTTCTAACTTAAAATCAAAGGGATGAAAAAAATATTTCAAGTTTGTCTGTCAACTTGATCAAAATGAATGCTTCGATTTATGCAAACAACTGGACTATTTTATATATTTTAAATTTTTGATATATATATATATATATATATATATATATATATATATATATATATATATATATATATATATATATATATATATATATATATATATATATATATATATATATATATATATATATATATATATATATATATAATATATATATATATATATATATATATATATATATATATATATATATATATATATATATATATATATTTATATATTATAATGTTTTTTTATATATAAATATATATATTTTTATATATATATATAATTTATATATATATACTATATATATATATATATATATATATATATATATATATATATATATATATACATATATGTAAAATATCCATTTGTAGGAATAGGTTAGGTTTATTTCCGTAGCCACTAATGATCTGATTATGTCAAGATTTTTATATTAAAAAAAGAAAAGAAAAAGGAAAAATCGAAAGTTCAAAAATGGAGTCACTTTGATCGCTTTATTGGTACCTTCCTAGACGCATTTCTCGCTCCGCAAGTATTATTATTCTTATTATTATTATTATTATTATTATTATTATTATTATTATTATTATTATTATTATTATTATTATTATTATTATTATTATTATTATTATTATTATTAATATTATTATATTATTATTATTATTATAGTTATTATTATTGATATTATTATTATTTTTCATTTTATTTTAATTTTACAGGGCATATCATTAGTACGGGGTACAATTTACTATGGTAGAGAGATTTGTCGCTCAATCTGGCAACCTCGAGATAGTCACCATCCCTCTCGACAGAGTTTATTTTTGGTAGCAGAGTCCAAATTTGGGTCCATAGAGACCAAAATATAAGGCTGAGAACACCATTTCTGGGATTTGGACCCCAGTTATATCCTATTTTAAATATTTGGAGCCGCATATTCCCAAGTTTTAGGTACATGGAATTCCATATTCAGGCGTCGAAATCAGAAATTCCACCCAAGAGCTTCACGAGACCACGACGGACCCTCACTGTGGCATCTCGTCAATGTGGGGTTCATCCCTTGGCCAAAGTGGACCACAACCATACCCTCTGACAAAACCCCGCCATTCACTCCTATTATGCACCTTTCTTCTTGCCTCTGCCAAGCTCATATTTCTTCCTCCAGGCATTCCTTTACGACTCAATCCCACTTCTTACGGTCTCCACCGCGGTCGACTCCAACAAACTCCCATATACATCGCATTAACCAAACGACATAATCATCCATCCTTTTCCACATGACCAACAATCTCAAAGGTACTTTCATTTTATTCTCTCATTGTACCCTTTCTTGCACACCACACAACTGCTAATAATATTCAAGTTCCTCATTTTATCAATCTTCAAACGCCCATAAGATTGTCCATCTGAACACATAGTACTTTAAATCTATACCTCTTATATCATACCATATAGTGTCACTACCATCATTAAACACAGGTAACAAAATTACCCTCATGCTAAGAGCACTAGCTCTCAAGACTAGTCCTTTTTATATCCACCAAAGATTGAATTGCACAGCCCCTTCCTGTAATCACAACTTTCCAACTACACTCTATGTCATCGTTCCCTTTTCATCCAACATATATTCTAAATATTAAAACTCAGACATTTTTCAAGCTGCTCACCATCTAACCATTAACTTCATCTAGCTGTCACTCACTCACAACCATACCTTACTCTTATCAGCGTTTATTTCACCCCTCCTTAACACACCCCTGCCAAATCTCTCTACCTTTCCTCTCAAACTCTCTTCAGATTCGCCAACACAAAACCTAAATTCATCGACATATAATAAAGGCAGTGGTACCCTCCACTTCTTCCATTCTCCATCCATTCTAACACCATTCCCTGCCAACCCCTCCTCTAATGCCTTTCATAATGCCCATCTAATATACAATTCAATAAACCAAGGAGCATAGCCACATCTCTTCCTCACTCCGCTGATAATATCTAAAACCAATCACTTTCCGACTCCATTGTATTCTTACACACGCTTCCTATCGTTCATACATACTTTTGATTCCATTCAGAAGCTTACCACCAACAACCAATATATCACTAAAACATGCCACAGAACTCCACTATTATCATTCGCCTATTGCAAATCCATAAACCTAAATAAATACAATTTATTCTCTTCTCCCTCATTTTCCTTAATCATTTGTTTCAATGTAAGAGATTTGGATCCACACATCCTCTACCATCCTAAACGCACCTTGTTCTTCCCTAATCAGTCCTTTAGTCGCTCGGCGCACTCTTTCGACCAAAATACCAGCATATATCTTCCCTACAAAACTCAGTAAACTAATTCCCTTATAATTCCTACAGTTACCCTTATCTCCCTTACCCTTATAAAAGGGTGACTATGGACTAATTTCCTCCTGATACCTCCGGAACTATGACCCTTCATAAACCTTTGTTACAATCTTCCAAATACAATCAATCACCATCTAACCCCCATTCTTAATCACTTAACCAGTAATTTCATCTATTCCTGCAAATTTACCATCCTTCAACTTTCTCACTCTACCTATTACCTCCTCCTTATTAATGACCTCATCCCCACTATACCAATTCCTTTTTGCATCATCAAGCCCACACACATTCACTATCACCTCTTCATTACTGTCAATGTTATGCAGATTTTCCCAGTGTTCCCTCCACCATCCCTGTTCTTTATTCTAAGCAGATTGATTCCCCTTATTTTTATTCTAAGCTTTCGAGCTTCCTTCCAGAAGAGCTTCCTATTCCCTTGGAAGTCACCATTCATCCTACTTCCTAACTGTTCATTTACCTCTTTTTTTTCCTCCTACGTATGCACCTTTTAAAATTTATTTTCTCCTCCTTATACAATTCCAAACATCCTTTTTTTGAAACTTCATCATTAGCTTTTAGTACGTTCAACCACACTTCTTTTTTACTTTTAACCGCTTGCATCACCTCTTCATTCCACACTTACTGTTAACATTCTTACTTTCCAACTTGATAGCACATCCAGTTCATAATACTCTTTATGCACGCAACTACCGCTTCCTTCAATTTGCTTCCAGATTTGTTCAGATTTAACTTAATGTTCAAATTCAAAACTGATATTTACTTGCCAGCACTCCTAAATATTATCCTTATACCCTGTTCACTTAACTTCTCACTCTTAAATCTACCCACTTCCTTCCTTATCACTTTCCTCTCCACATTTAACTTAATTTTATATAAAACAACATAATGATCCAATAATCCCATTCCTAACCCCCTCACTGATTTAACATCCAACACATACTTCAACATTTCCTTCTTCACCAACACAAAATCAATCACACTTTTCACTTCAATACCATCTATACCTACACCAACTCAGTATACTTATTGAATTCTCTTGTGTTTAAATAAAGTAATTACGTTACACACAGCCTCTCTCCTTACAGAAATCAACCACTTTCATACCATTCTCATTTTCTCCCGGCACCCCAAAGCTACCTGTTATACCATCCCTTTTTCTATCACCTATCCAACTATTTAGGTCACCCAACACAATCAATTTGAAGCTCCTACTCACCATATCCAAAACATCATTCAGATTATCACAGAAAATCGCACTCACTTCAACATTATTCACACACACAAAGTGTTGCGAATCTGAGGAAAGTTTAAGAGGATTGGTAGAGGAATTTCTTAGGGTGTGCAAAAGGAGGGACTTGAAAGTAAATGTAGATTAGAGTAAGGTGATGGTGGTGGGTTGAGGAGAGTCCGCTGTGTGAAATTATGTTGGATAGTGAGGATTGGAACAAGTATCCAAGTTGTAAATATCTTGGCTATATTTTGGATGAAAAGGGAACGAATGATGCAGGATGTAGTAGGAAAGGTGTGAATGGTGTAGGAAGGTGGCTGGTGCAATTAAATCCTTGGTGAATGCAATGGAACTAAATTTTAAGTGCGTTATGGCTCTGCCTGAGGGAATTTTGTTAACTTTACTAATGTATAGTGGTGAACCTTTGGTATGGGATAAGAGGTATGGATGTATAGGGTGCAATCTGTTCAGAGGGATAACATTGGGGTGTGTTAGGTGTGAGAAGAGTTGATAAAATAGGAATAACTTTTGTTATCTGAGTGAGAAAGGCGAAATGAGCAGAATGAACGAAAATGTATTAAGATGGTTTGGTCATATGGAAAGGATGGATGATAGTCGGTTGGTTAAACGTTTGTATAGTAATGAGTGTGCTTGATATCGAAATTTTGACTGCAAAGAAATTGCACCTAAGGGTATGAGAGGATGGTTGGTGATTGGGCTTTTCTTTCGACTAATTTCATGATCTTCTACTAAAATTTTTGTTCCCTGTGCTTGTTACGCACCTCATTTCCAATATAAATATATATATATATATATATAATATAGTATATATATATATATATAATATAATATATATATTATATTTATATATACTATATTAATATCTATATATATAGTATAGATATATAATATATGATATTATATATATATATATATATATATATATATATATATATAATATATAAATACTATATATATATACTAGTATATATATATATATTATATATATAATATAATAATATAATAATTATATATATATAGATATATAATTAAGTATACATATATATATATATAATATATATAATATATATATTGATGTTTAAAATAAAGTTTAAAATAAAAAAGTACTTAGTCTTTCCCTATGTTTTACTTACAGAGAGAATGACAACAATCAATGAGGAGGCTCCAAGATGCCAAATGCAACCAATATACACAATTCTTATTTTTGTAAACCTCACGTAAGCAATCTCCACGTATTCGATTTCTGACGAATAGTCACATTTTAAAAGGATTGAAAAAATAGCATAACTAATGCGATGATTCCTTGCCACCTTTTGTTTCTATTTAATAATATTTTATATTATTATAATATTTTTATTATATTTGAGCAATTTTTTGCAAAAAAAATAAGAGAATTTATCGTACATTAATGATATTTGTAAAGGATTGATCGTTTCTCTAAGTTGGACTCGTCTAAAGCATGAGTAGTAGCACGACATAGAAGGAGTTCGCCTCTTGATATAATATATATATATCATAGATAGTATATATATATATCATAATTATATATATATAAATATATCTATATTATATATAATATATATCATAATTAGTATCATATATATATATAGTAAATATATATATATAAATATATATATATATATATATATATATTATATATAAATATATATATATATATAGTATATATATATCATATATATTATATATATTACATTATATATATATATATTTATATTATATATATATATATATAGATATATATATATATTATATATAGTATATATAGTATATTTATATAATATATATATGAGCGACTGCGGTGCGAGACATGGACGCATTGAAAGGAGATGGGAATAAGAAAGAGAAGATTTAGAAGCAAGGAATTAGAGAGAAGAGAGCACGCAACAGAAGAGCTTGCATACGAGGGATCAGAAGTTTGCAGGTGCTGGAGAAAGGAGATGGGTCTGAGAACATTTGTTTAGACTGTGAAGAAACGTTTTATAATGCATTTTATTTGTACAAAAATTTATAAATTTAAACAAATAAAAAACTATTTTAATTTTACGAAGAGACACCAAAATGTTAAACTTGATTCTTCTTTGCACCTATAACAAAAGTTAAATAAAAATTAATAAAATTAGCACGACATCATTGGATTAGATTTATCTAGTATTAATAAGCAGATAAGAGAGAATGGACATTCGGCGGAGGTCGCTCGTATAAGATTCAAGAAGGAATGAATCAAGCACCAAAATGGCGTCCGGTAGCTCAGCTGATAGAGCCACTCGCCCAACTAAGCGAAAAGACCCAGGTATCCGTCAGCTGAGTCGGTCGTGCTGAGTGTGTCTACTCTTGCTTCTTGGCTCCGTTCTTGCTCAGACTTAAAATTGAGCACAACCCCTCCTAGATTAGGCTTTTGCCTGTGAGTGT
>JABUQX010131185.1:0-23687 GCA_015478945.1 Trachelipus rathkii | reverse complement strand
GGAGAGATAACCGATGACATTGGGCCTATTCACATGTAGAGTCTGAGTTCTTTGTCTTTGTCGAATTCCTGTTCTACCTGAACTCTGATTTCCACGTTATCCTCCAGAAGAAAAGTGATGAGGGAACTTGATGTCCATATGTAACATAGGGAAGGCTGATTTAACAAACATTATCAGTAAGTTTATGTGGCAACAACAGCAGACAGCTGGACTGGGAACAGCAAACAGGATTTTTCTGGAGATGAGTGGTTCACTTTGGAGTTAATTAAATATTTTGAAGGGAGAGAAGGCTGTCCTTGTCTGTGGAGGGTTATCTGTTTCTCAGACCAGCACAGTCCTAGCCAACAATATTACGGATTTCGTCAAAAATTTGGCATTGAGCATAAGGTCAGTAAAAATCAGTATGAAATAATAACGTAATGCTGAAAAAAAAATTATAACTCCCAAATTAATAAGGAAACAATTAAATTAAAAAAAATTATCCTCAAGTTGTCTGCATTACAACAGAAAACAATGCAAATTTCTGTGCAGCCTTTTCGGAGTTGGACGCAGGCATGAAACGGGTGACAAAAGAGGAAAAAAGAACAGGCACCCGATTGAGCAGAGAGTACGTGGTTACGCTTGAAGAGATGGGGAGCAGATAGGACAGAGGTTAGCAGACAAAACTGTTGAGCTAGAAATCTGCTGTGAAGAAACAAATGGAAAAAAACGCGCTTAGCCAAACTAAACATCGCCGTTGCATTTCCTACACAATAAACATCTTGGCTACTAGGATGTTTCAAATGTTCCCTCGCTGGTCCTCTGGTGCCAAGGATCCATTTATCAAGACACTGACCAAAGCACAGGAATTGTGGAGATGCCTAAAACAAGAAAACTACAACTGCTGCGAGAATTAAGGAAGGAGTTGGGGAACAACTTAAAACACCAAGTGTATCTCGCTGAAACTCCCTATAACGAATTCTATAAAATACCTGATTAGAACGCTTGGATGGTCGCTGTACACAAATCAACGAGTTTGTAATGGAGCAATTAAGCCTTGTCTTTCCAGTCTTTAATAACAGTGATAACGAGGCTAATGCGGAGTAACATCGAAAATAATGAGCCTTGCTGTTAAGGCTTGGATATGTGAGGATGAGAAAGAATGCGTAACCAGCGGGAGTCCTATTGCCTCTCTCTCTTGTCTCCCTCAAGGACAAGATCGGGGAAAGGCAACGAGAGGTAGAAAAATTTAACAATGCAAAAACTTAGTCAAACTACTTGCTAAACCAACCAAAGGCAAACAAAGGGAAAGTAAAAGGCTTTGAACCGAGGTTCAGCAGTATTTTTGATGATTTTGATTTGCTTATGGCAACTGCCCTGCACCCTCACTTCAAACTCGGGGTGGTACGTAGGTTAAATGAGGGGAAGTACAAAGCTGCCAAGACCAGGATACTGGAGGAAATAAAGTGTAATATTGCATGGAATCTTACTCGTCCACATAAAGGCACTGAAGGTGATGGAACTGAGTCTGAAAGTGACCCATTATGGTGAGTTATTTTTATACATTTGGAACAACTTAAGCATCTCTTTATTATTATATATATATGATAATATATATATATTATAAATAATATATTTATAAGGTCAGGGTCAATATATATATATATATCTAGGTATATATATATATTATCATATATATTATATATATGGAGAGTTATATTATTATATTTAATAATATATATATATATAATAATAAATATATTACATATTATACTAAAGAAAAAGGATATATAATATTTATATATTATAATATATATATATATATATAATAGTATACTATATATATATATATATATAATATATATATATATGAATATATATATATATAGCACAATACAGTTACATAAATGTCAAATGAAAAAGTTGAAGATATTGATTCTTGATACCATTTCTAAATATTTCAGAAACTGAAGGGCTCATATATCCAGCACAGCAGACACCTCTGAAGGAGAAGTTGGGACAAATCTTGGATAGCTGGTCTTCAGTAAATGTTCACCACAATACCCCTCTCACTAGGAACCTGTTTCCTTGTGAATACCAGGAGGTCTGGGTGGATTTGTTTATTAAATATATACCCCATTACGCAGCTCAGCGGCCGTGGAGGAGGTTGTTGGAGTCAAGGCTCGAGAGATCTAAGAAGCAAAGACGGACAGCCACAGCATCCAGCAATTTTGAAAAATTTATGAAAAGGAATATGACCCTATCCAGAATGCAAGAGGAGAGCGAGAAGGAAGATCACAGATATTTGAATAAGATTAAAATCTTTCTCATTTTTGTTTATTATATTTGCATCTTTCAATTAAAATTTAAAAATAATTCATCTTTAAGTTATAAATATTTGCGCTTTATTTTTATATTTTTTTTGCGAGCCTAAATTTTGCTTTTAAAAAAATTTGATTTGCAAACATGTGCGCTTTGCGCGTGCGGACTAATTTTTTGAAAAAAGTTGTGGCGGTTTTGCGCTTGCGGACTAAGTTTTTCCCCTTTTTGCGTTTTTGCGTTTGCGCTCTAAAGTTTAAAATTTGGGCGCCCGGCCACCTCTGATGATATATATATATATATATAGGGATACAGGGTATATATTTGTATATATAATATATATTTAATTATACTAAAGGTATAGGGTATATATATATAATATCATATATATAGTATATTATTATATTATTATATATATATATATAATATATATATATATATATAATAATATATATAATATAGTATAGGTTATTAGATATATGATACGATTATAATATCCTATAACATAATATATATATTATATCATATATATATTATGCATATAATATATAATATATATACTATTATTATTTAAGTATCACTATATATATATTGATACTATATATATATTATATATATTTATACTATATATATAAATTAGAGTTATATATAATATATAGTATATATATAGATTATAGTATATATATATATATATATATAACATAAAGGATATAGTATATATATATATATATATTATATTTATATATATATAAGTATATAGGAATATATATATAGATGTATTTATATAATGGTAGTGGATGCACCGATACAATGGTATCGGTATCGGTATCGGTATCGGTAATCCGGGAATTTTGAGGAGGAGGAGTATCGGTATCTGGATCGGTATCGGTCAATAATTTTTTGCCATTTATTACCCGTACCGCGATACACACATTTTGCGTCTCTTAAATTGATTTCTAATATATATAATATATATATATATATATATATATAATATATATAATATATATATATATATATATATATATATAATATATATAATATATATATATAACTATATATATATAATATATAATTATATATATATAATTACAGTCTATATATATTATATAATATTATATAATATATATAATATATATATATATATATATTATAATATATATATATATATATATATATATATAATATATATCACATATATCCATGTCTCGCATTGCTGCAGAGTGGTGTGGTAGTTGAAAGGTTTTGAGCTTATCACACCATTTCACGAAAGCAAGATTTGAATAGAAAGGGTTTTCAGCTTTTGCTGTCAGACAAAGAATTTTAAAATTTTCTTCAATGACTCGATGACTTCGAGAAACGAGCTTTAAGGAATTTCCGTAATTCTATAAAGTTGCTATTTCCTGTGATTGCTGAATTACCACGTTCTTACGAAAATGTGCAATCAAAAAAATGACGGCGTGGTAGGGGACTATCACGCCGTCAATTTTTTGAAGTGATGAATATTTAAATTTCAAAAATTCAGCTTTAAATCTAATTTCTTCCAAAATCGATAACTCCATCACAATGAGGTGATCAATTTTTTGCAATATAGAACCATTTTTTATTTATTTCTGTTAATCCGAAATCGACGGGCTCCATCACAGCATCTAATTCTAATTGTTTGCAAAACAAAAGTAAACCTCTAAGAAATCGTGTTCGTTTTGGCACGAAATTCAGGTAATTAGTTCCAGGTAATCAGGAGTGCCACAAGAAAATCCTATGGAATGTTAAGTGTAGTTAAGTGGTTTTTATATTAAAGATTCCAAAATTTTTAAGTCTTCATCTGTAGAAGCATTTTGAAAAATGGAGAATTTTTTGAAGAGGTATAGGGTGTTGAGGTCATAGTGACTCTTGAACCAGCTAATTCTCATGGTTGAGAGTTGCGGGAGATTAGTTCGAAATTAAATGTCCAGTGTTTTGAAGCTCGCACTTTTAGTTATTGGAAAGTTTGACCTACAAAGTCGACGTTACAGTCGACAAATTTATATTTGGAACGATATGTGACCTCAACTTCATGGAGATGCTTTCCTTTAATCTTAAAGAACTTCCAACTGAGTGTTGTTTAATAAAGATATAAGCAACTCGCATTGTGGAAGTTTTTGTTTAAATGTTTTAATTCTGAAAGTGAAGATCATTGGAAATGGGTCCAATGTAGGGAAGCCGAGATAAACAGGGAGTTTAGGAACATCATATGCAATTTTAGGGCGAAAAGTGTTATCGAGAACGAATAAAAGTTTATCAAAAGGTTAGAGGGATAAAAGGCTAAGGCTTAGAAATTTTTACGCAGAAAGGTGATTTTCTTCATGAAAACTTTCAATCAGAAAAAATAACAAAGGCTTGTGTATGTGGACTTTAGACCCGCAATTTTATGAATAAAGGAGATAGAAATAAAGAAAATAATTCCAAGTAAAGTATTAGTGGGATTGCGATAAATAAATTAGCAAGTCCACAAATACTTTACTTGGGAATAATTTCTTTAGTTATATCTCCTTTAATCGTCAAAATTGTAATAATACGAAGCGTTTACGATAGAATGATATTTTAGTATTTCCTTTGCTTTTAATTTAGACTTTTTCGTTTTTGTTATTTGTGTTACGGGTCGAGAAGAAGCCACCAGTTTTAAGCACGAATTTCCTGCATAATCGACCGCGATTTCAAAGTAAGTTTACTTTTGTTTCAAACAATTGGAATCGCTATTGTGATGGAATACGTGGTTTTGGAATTTAATAGCAGAAATAAAAAAAATAACAAATGGTTTTATATTACAGATAATGATCAACTAAATTGTGATGACGTTTAATCCATTTGTGAAATTAGATTTAAAGCTGATTATATTGAATGAAAATTCATCAATTCACTACCGCCATCTTATCTTGTTTGTCGTGGCACGAGAAATAGCAACCTTACAGAACTGAAGAATTCCTTACGTCTGGTAAAGCATTTTTCCTACGATCTTTTCAGGTAAGTTTGAACAAAACGAACGCAAAACTCGAGCTTCTTACGTTTCGCAAGCCCAGATACCAAAACGAAAACTGCTTTATATATATATTATAGATAGTAATATATATAATTATTATATATAATATATAAATATATATATATATATATATTATAATATATTTATATTATATATATATATATAATATATATCAATACTATATTATTTTATATTATATATATATACTATATATATATATATATATCAAAGGCACTCCTATGCTCCGTGCTGCTCCATGCTTGCACGAGTTAAACATTATACGAAAACGATCGATTACTTTACAAATATCCATCAATGCTAAGTATCGATAAAATTCCTCGTTTTTTTTTGTGAAATGGCGTCAAATGAAATAAAATATTACATACTACATATAAAAGATTATGTAAATCGAAGCAAAGAAGGCAAGAAATCATGGATATAAATAATGCTGTTTTTCTGCATTAAAAAAGGTGACTGTTCGGTGCTCAAATCGAATAGCGGCAGATTAATGTATGCGTGAGAATCTAGCCTATAAAATTGTTGTTAAAATTGTTGCCTTTGGATCTCTAAGTACCATTGATTTAACCATCTCTATTAACGTATAATAAGGAGAGACTATTTATTTTAAAGTTTTTTAAAGAGATGTATATATTATATAATAGTATATATATATTATATATATAATATAATATATATATATATTTAATTAAAATAAAAATTATAATATATTTTATTATATATAATATATATTATAATATATATATAATATATAATATATATATATATAATAATATATATATGAATATTATATATATATAGTTATATAATATATATATATAATATATATATATATATATATATATATATAATAGTAATATATATTTATATATATATATATATACTAATATATAATATTATAATATATATATATATATATTATATATATATATATTAATAACTATATATTAATATATATATATATATGAGAGAGAGAGAGAGAGAGAGAGAAGAGAGAGAGAGAGAGAGAGAGAGGAGGGAGCCCCGAGTAGTAAAAAGCTACTGGAATGTCGCCGCTGATATATATAATTTTAAGAACTATTTTATTTAAAATAAAAAAAAGTTGGAAAAATAAATTTTAAATGCTCGGAGCAAGACGTTTTAGCGAGCTAACGGAACTGGCACAGCCTCCGCAGTGTAGGGAACCAGTATAATTAGTTAACCAGTCGCGATATATATATGAATTATATATATATATAATGTATAGTATATATATATATTATATGTATATAATATATTATATATATATATAAATATTATTTATTATATAACTATAAATATATAGTATATAATAATATATATAAATATTATATATACAGGGAAAATATCCGGTTTGCAAAAAGGTTGGAGTGCTGATAGAGGCAAACGATAAGGAACCATTTATTGTTAAATAAGCTATGTTGTAGGACGCTTCGTTTCAAAGTTACGGATGTGTAAGAGTAACCCACGTGATTGCTTTGACGCGTCGTTACTTAGTAACCGGAGATTTTGGGTATTCTATAGTATGTATGTTGCTGCGTACACTCTGTGTACTCCGAGGGTTGATAGAGGTAAACAATAAGGTATTTTGTGTAAACAACGTAGTGTTTTGACGCTAGTTGTAAAGCAACAAAATGGTACCGTTATGACATCATTTATGGGAAATTACAGGGGTGTTTCAAGTGTCTGCCCTGTACTGATTACATTAGTTTATATCGCCGTGCATTGGCCTGTCGGACTCACCGACATGCGCTCGCTGTGTCTGATTGATCAAAACCGCAGTGAATTTGCTGAATCACTTTCTTCTTGTGTTGATTGGAGTTAAGGGGTAACACCACACTCTCCAGCCTCAAAGAAAATAATCTAGGGGCGTGATGTCGGGCGATCTTTGCAAGCCACCGCAAAGGTCCCTCTCCCTATCCATCTTTGTCAGTGTAGACCTCGTTCACGATGCGCCCGTACATGGTGGCTGAAGAGCGCTGGAGCACCATCATGTTGGAACCACATGTCTCTACGTGTCGCAAGGGGTATGTCGTCCATGAGCTGCGGAAGCGTGTTCTGGAGTAGTTGCAGGTTCGCAGGTCCATCAAAACGGTGTGGAATGAGACAGGTCCCAGAGAATATCCCAAGAATTCCCACCCCAGGATGTTTACGGTAAAATTCGCCTGGTGAACTATGAAACACATTAAATTGAGTAACCTAAATCGTCGGTAACTTATATGCGACGCGTCACACAACATAAACTAGTGTACCTTCAATCGTCCGTAACTTTGAAACGAAGCGTCATACAACATAGGTTATTCAACAATAAATGTTCCTTATCGTTTGTTCTATCAGCTCTCCGAGTTTGTCACAGAGGTTTTGAATAACCCTGTATAAATATATATATATATATATATATAATATATATATATATAATATATATATATATATATATAATAATATTATATATATATATATATATAATATAAGTATAATAGTATAATATAATATATATATATAGTAATAATATAGACTGGATGCAAAAAAGTCGACCTTCTGAAATCTTCCGGCATCACCCTCTAAATATGTTATTGTCTTAAAACATTCCTGTGCAAAATTTCCACCCTCAATTGAAATAACTTTTAGAGGCGCTTACCACCAATAGCAAATTTAAAGGAATCGTTTAGAATGTAGATCGTTTTACAAATTGTACACATAAACCTAATATAGTATTTATAAATTGTTTTTCCACAAGCTAAAATATTCAAAGCAATAGTAATAGCAAACACAACCGAAAAGTTACAAATTACTATATACATTTCGTGGAAATTGATAATTTTCAACACTTTAATTTTCGACTACTTAATAAACGAAATAGCAACCCTTACAGCTTTGAGTTACGCCTTGATTGTGACGCAGTATCGTAGGCATTAGTACCTTCGTGGCTGTGACTATATGTAGTAAGTGCATCTGTTTTAAATATGGAAAGGCGTACACGTCGTACAACGGATATTTGGCTTAATTCACATACTATAGAATATCTGAAAGAGACTAAGCTCCCATCAAAGCGGGAAACAATGACATTGTTTATGAACTACAAATTGAACAAAAAACATCAGGTGAAAATAGCCGCTCTATCTACTGCCGTAGACGTAATGACAGTGTGGGAAAAAGCAGGCATCCCAACAATGTTGAAATGCCATGTCGTCGAAAAAATAAAGAAACTTTACAATGAATGGGGAAAATTAAAAAAACAGAAATAATAAGAAGAAACAGTCATGTGGTCTAGTTCAGAAACAAGAGAGTTGGAAAAACGACTTAGATAATCTGTTTGACATTGCGCATGCAAATGCTCTTGACATGATACAGATAGACGAAGATCGTGTGTTTTTGATGCTCCAATGGGAAAAAAGACAAGGCAAAATGGTTGGAGTGGATAAAACGTTATTACGGAAAGAAAAGATTGCCAGAAAGATGGAGTCATTGCTTGTTACAAAGAGAAAGAGGGAAGCAACAACGTTTGATGTAGCTGCGTTGTCAAGTTCAAGCACATCAGGGTCGAATAACAATAGTTCATCATCAGATGAAGAATATGTGTTAGAACCTCATCAGCCATCAACGTCAAGAGAAACGAAAGCAAAGCCAAAACGAGTGAAACTTATGGACACATCCATGCTTGCTGCTCATGATGCTACCAAAATAAGTGACAGATCTGCTTCACAAATCTTGATCCCAGCAGTAGAAGCTCTTGGTCACAACTGTGAAAAATATAGCAACAGCTATTCATCAGTAAGACGAGCAAAACAACAAAACAGGAAGAAAATTGCAGAAAACTTGCTGAATGATTTCAAAACAAATTGTCCTCTGCAAATACATTGGGATGGCAAATTAAAGGAAGATATTACCGGTCATGAAAATATCGAACGACTGCCAGTCCTAATTTCTGGATAGGTGTCGATAAGCTTTTTGGCGTTCCGAAGCTTACCCGTGGAACAGGTAAAAATATTGCAGATGATGTATATCGATTTGTATTGCAATGGGATATATCTAAGCAAGTCAAGTGCATGTCCTTTGACACCACTCCAGCCAACACAGGTAATAGGAGTGGTGCCTGTATGTTACTCGAGCAAAGAATGGGTAAACACATGCTGTGGCTAGCTTGTCGCCATCACATTTTAGAATTAACATTGAAAGCAGCTGTTTCTGTCTTTTTGCCTGCTTCCTCTGGACCTGACATTACTCTTTTTAAGAGATTTAAATCGGCGTGGTTGAAAATTGATACGACAAAGTACCAAACAGCCGCAGAGAACCCTATCATCAAAGAGAAAATAACAGAAGCTGGTGATATCGTTACATTTGTTGAAGCGCAGCTTCAGAAACACCACCCTCGTAATGATTACAAGGAATTTCTCGAGCTGACATTGATTTTCCTTGGTAACACTCCGACATCAGGAATCAGATTTAAAGTCCCGGGAGCATGTCATAAGGCACTTTGGATGTCTAAGGCAATTTATTGTATTAAAATATGGATGTTTAAAAACCAGTTTAAGCTGACTTCAAGAGAAGAAAGAGGACTGCGTGATATTTCCGGTTTTTTAACAACAATATATATATTAGATCGTGGTTCACGGCATCCATAGCCATCAGTGCTCCACGTTCGGATTTGGATCTTCTACAAAGGCTGCAAAAGTACAAGGAAAAAGATGATACCATTGCAAGTGCTGCTCTTAATAAAGTTTTGAGGCATTTGTGGTACCTCTCTGAGGAACTATTTGCTCTTGCATTTTTTAAATTCAGAGGTTTTGCTTGAGACAAAAAACGAAATGAGGCATGCTCTAAAGAAACAAGGGGATTCCAGACCGGAAAAAAGAGCAACCATAAATCCTGAATCAGTATCCCAAAAACAATTGCAGGATTTCGTTACAGCCAACACAAAACGATTCTTTGACATACTACTATCATTGCCTCACACATTTCTAGACAAAGATGTTACAGAGTGGAATGATGACGAGAGCTATATGAAAGCAAGAGAAATCGTAAGAGAGCTAAAAGTTGTAAATGATACTGCAGAGAGGGGTGTGTGGCTAATGCAAGAATACAACAAACTGATAACAAATGATGAAGAGCAGAAACTTTTTTTTTCTTTTACAGTTGTCACCACCACTAACGGGTGAAGCCCTATTCAAGGAGGGGGTGTTACATGTCTCAGAAGCTCACCAACTAACGCAAGTTACGCAGATGAGCACAGACGCAAGCTTTGAAGTGAGGGAGATTAAATTCAGCAGGAAACAGTACTCCTACAAGTTATACATCATTACAGGGAATCTATTGCCAACAAAAACAAGAAAACAATACTCTTACATCATAGGGAACAATTAATATATATAAAAGATGAAACTTGAGTGGTTATTATATGCCTCATGGGGAAACTTTCACTTTAAAAAAAAGTTAACGCGCTATACGCTGTACCTCAATGGGTAGTGTGAAAATCAGCGAACGATATATTTCGAACCTTGGTAGCAACCTCTAAGGTTTATTCAATCACCCTAAAATTTTGCACCCAATGTTGTTTTTACAATATAAACAAAATTGGCGGGTGTCTTGTTGAAAAACTAAAAATAAATTTTTATCCCTACATTTTGCATCAGTCTATATATATATATATATATATAGTATATAATATATATATATAATCATATAATATATATATATATATATATATATATAATATATATATATATATATATAAATATATATATAATTATAATAATATATATTAATGCCAAAAAAAATAAAGTATCGATATCGGTATCGGGAATCGCAAAATTTTGGTATCGGTAATGAAAAAATTGCGATTACTTGTATCGGTATCGGTATCGGCCTAAAATTTTGGTATCAAGTAATTACTAATATATAATATTATATATATATATATATATAATAGGGTGATATATAATATATATATATATAATATACTATAATTTTTATATATGTCTTATATATATATATATATATATATATATATATATATATATATATATATATATATATATATTATATATATTTATATATATAATTATATTACTGATGTAAAGAATCCAGTTTTTAAAACTACATAAATAAAAAAATAAAATGAATCAAACGTCAAATATTTTGTTGATTTTTTTTACTGAGTAAAAAATTTCTTGGGAGGAAAGGTCCACCCTTACTCCCCATGATTATATCATTAAAAAAATTGTCTTAGATAATAAATGACTGTGTAAATGGAAAAATTCTAGCTAAGAGATGAAGTCGGAACCGGAGCCGGAGCCGGAGCCGGAGCCGGTTGATTTTAAAATTATATTTCAAATGATGGATCCGGAGCCGGAGCAGAAGCCGGAGCCGGAACCGGAATCGGAGCCGGCAAAAAATTTAACTGCTTCTCAGCTCTGCTTACTACTATTCATCTCTAAATTACTTTCCGTCATTCTCTTCGACTTTATTATTAACAGCTTTATCTTGTTTCTAACTTTCTTGTAATTTTCGAAATCTGTAGCAATACTGCTTCCCCTGAACCATTTAAAATAGCTTCGCCTTTCTTTGATTTTTCTCTTATCTTTCTGTTCCACCAACTAATTTCTTTCTGCTACCCTAATCTGTTTACCTTTAACTCATACTTACTGAATATTATTAGCTAGAACTTGCTTGAAATGCTCCAACATTACAAAACAACTTAGGTTTTTAAAGTTCTTACATCAGTCAGTTATAATGAGCAAATTAGTATAGTCTTCATATTATTTTTTTTAAGATTAGCAGCTATAGATTTGATCTAACACGGAATAGAATTTTGCAGAAAGGAAGTTCCTGAAAGGAAGAGGGTTCCTACCTCATCGAACAAATTTGGAGTTGCAAATCTCCACACCAAATTCGCGTAAAATTCGAGAATTTACTGTTTAATATCCTATAGATAAGAAAGAGAAGGTCACCATCGTGATGTAAAAATTAAGAATAAGAAAGCAAAGAAAACTTTATATTTATTGGCCTAGGAATAGACCCTATCCTTAATATTAGTGGAGCTTCAGCTCCGTCTTGTGGGAAAACAACACGATTTTTGATAACACTCCTATATAATTAGTAAATGAGGGAAGGAAAAATTAATTAGTCCATGAACTGAATCTCCCAGATTCTTTAAAGTCACCCTAGTAACTACTGTGATCTGAGATTTAAAATAAATTAAAGGGTGTTTTGGAAAATAAAAATAAAAAAGATAAATTTTAAAATTTTGAATTTTATTTGGTTTACACTGGAAATTCCACCCAGATAGGTAAAAAATGAATAATGTGTTGTAGGTTACATGTAAATGTAAAAGTCGGTACAAAATTGAAAAAAAACATGAGGGAACAATTCTATTGACATGGAAAGAGGTCGAAACCTGACAATTTGGAATGATTTGAAAGAAAAGGAGGGGAAACTGTAAGGAAGGTAGTTTTGAGAGAAGTAAAATGAATGATCAATGAATAAGAAGATAAGAATATATCAATGTTCTTCAACAGAATACAGGTAAGAACTATATGGAGAGAGTTAGAAGCCTTCTAACAGCTACTTTCCTTCAGAATCGCTTAAACATTCGACAGGGAAAAGAAACAAAGAAGCAGGAGAATGATAACTGCTTGAGGAAAAAAAAACGAGGAAATTGAGGAATAGAAAACGAGGAAAATGAGAAATAAAAAAATTAGTATAGACCAATAAGGAAAATAAGAAATAGGAAAATGAGTAAAGCCCAATAAGTTTCTTAAAGGAAAAGACCAACTTTTTTTTGGTGTGATATCCTCCCTTCTTCTACTTTATCAAAGTGGGGGAAAATTAGATGAAAGTGTATAACTAGTAAATGAATTATTAAAAAATATAAAGATGAATAAAGTATTAATTTTAGCATGCTGCTCCATATTTTCAGTATTTATTATACAAACATATTATATTGAAAAGTATTTCAAAGCAATACCTTATTTATCGTCAACAATTTATGTGATTAAAAAGTTTTCGTTTTTAAAATCCAAAAAAAGAGCCTCAGGAAACTTTTTAATTTTATTAAAGATACTACAGGTATTCAGAACTGAGCTTATATAAATAGTACAAAGTTAATAAACATTTTTAATTAAACTTTATTTATTTTCAAACTTTTTAAATTAAACAAATGTAACATTTTTTTCTAAATGTAATACTGTTTCGCCTCTATGACGGGAGGCCTTTTCAGGTGATGGATCTATCGAGAACAAGAACAGAAGAATCAAAAAATTAGACTGACTATGAATTTTGGAGTTGGTTGGTTACTGTTATTATTTTTTTTTTGTAGAAATACGTGTCTTTCATTAAATTGATTTGAATCGTGTCCATCTTCGCTTCGCCCTGTTGTTTGTTATAGTTATTCCAATTTCTAATGCAGAATGATTCAATTTGCTTTCTTAAACTAATATCTGAAGTGTTGAAAATTTGATTTGCATTATTTATATTGATGGAATGGTTATAGTTGGTTCTATGAGAAGTAAGAGCAGAGTTTAATTCGTCGGACCCTAGATCATGTTTATGTTGTTTTATCCGTCTTGCAAAATCGTTTGTTTCGCCGAAAACAGGTAATCTCTGCATGGCATGCGGCATACGCATTCAATGAGGTCGGGGCGTTAAATTTGGGGGAGGAAACTTTTTTAGGGGGAAGGTGTTAGATTGAGTGAAATGGATGTTTTTTGGAAGGAGATTTTTTATCTGGTCTGTGGGAAATTGGGGAACAGGCAAGTAGGATCTGGGAGGTGTTGGGGGGTTTTGATTGTTGTTTGTATTGTAGAATTTGTTTGGCCTTTCTTAGAGCTGAGACTATGATGTACCGAGGGTAGAGTAATTTGTTGAAAGTGGAGAAAATCAAGCTAATGTTTAAGGAAGGGGGGGGAGCATATACGAAGAGCTCGGAGGAATAAGGAAGAGAGGGTAGCTAATTTAGTGTAAGTAGGATGTGATGAGAACCAATGAGTGTAGTTGGGAGTGGAAGTTGGTTTTCTGTAGATAGAGAAAAGTAAGTGAGATGTGTTCCATGATATTAGTGTGTCTAGGAAAGGGAGTGTGTTGTTTTGAGACTGTTCAATGGTGAATTGTAAATTACTATTAATGCTGTTTATGTGTTCTAGAATGTCAAGAGGGTTTGTGTGTAGGGATGGCTGCAAATATATCGTCGACGTATCTGTGCCAAATAGTATGGGAGAGGATGGGGTGAGGGAGGATGTAATAATGTTCTATGAGCTCCATGAATAAGTTACTGAGTATGGGGGAAAGGGGGGAGCCCATGCTGAGTCCGGATTTTTGTTTGAAATATTGAGTGTTGAAGTGAAAAAAGTTGTGTTCTAGAGAAAGGAGTATTAATTGTTTTAGAAAAGTGAAAGGATAAGGTAAGATTTTGATTTTCGGTAATGTAACGTTCCAGTAGGGATATGGTGAGAGGGACTGGGACAGAGGTGAATAGGGATTTGACATCAAAACTGACTAATCTATGTAAAGAGGGATTAATATGATTAATTTTATATATAAAATCTTCTGTATTTTTTATGTGGGAGGGAGAGATTGTGCCTAATAGTGTTTTTAGTTGGTTAGCGATCCATTTTGAAAGTCTGTAAGTTGGACTGTTTATGTTGGAGATTATGGGGCGAAGGGGGGTGTTTAATTTATGAATTTTGGGGACTCCATAGAACTGTGAAAGGGAAGGCATGTAAGAATTTAGGGAATTGTATAAATCAGGATGCTGTGTCAAAATAGTTTTTAAAGATTTATTAAATGCCAATTGAGAATTTTTTAAAGGATTTGTAGTAAGAGTGGTATAAGTGTTTTGATCTTTTAATAGATCATTGCATTTGGTTAAATAATCCGTTTTGTTCAGAATTACGATACTATTTCCTTTGTCCGCTATGCTGATAACTATGTTGTTATTTTTCCTGAGAGATGAGAGGGCAGAGTAAAACTTTTGTGGGAATTTACGTATTTTTGTATTGTGGTAGACAGATGAGGTTAGTAAACCTTTTAGGAATTCATTATTGCAGGATCCGTCCGCGTCAATCTTTGCCCATTTATCAAAGTCGATGAAAAATTTGTTAATTGGTTCGTTATAATGTAGCGCAAAAGATATGCCATAACCTAATAGCACATTTTCTTCTTCGTTAAGGATATAATCTGATTTGTTATTAATGATGTCAGGTTGAGAATTTTTTGTCCATGGGCTTTTGTTGTAAAGCGATATAAATTTTCTATTCAGTTGTTGATTTTTTTGATTTATCAATCGATGTTTTTTCGTGTGAGCGAAGTCAATAACCTGACATCATTAATAACAAATCAGATTATATCCTTAACGAAGAAGAAAAAGGTTGAGAATTTTTTGTCCATGGGCTTTTGTTGTAAAGCGATGTAAATTTTCTATTCAGTTGTTGATTTTTTTGATTTATCAATCGATGTTTTTTCGTGTGAGCGAAGTCAATAACCTGACATCATTAATAGCAAATCAGATTATATCCATAACGAAGAAGAAAAAGTGCTATTAGGTTATGGCATATCTTTTGCGCTACATTATAACGAACCAATTAACAAATTTTTCATCGACTTTGATAAATGGGCAAAGATTGACGCGGACGGATCCTGCAATAATGAATTCCTAAAAGGTTTACTAACCTCATCTGTCTACCACAATACAAAAATACGTAAATTCCCTCAAAAGTTTTACTCTGCCCTCTCATCTCTCAGGAAAAATAACAACATAGTTATCAGCATAGCGGACAAAGGAAATAGTATCGTAATTCTGAACAAAACGGATTATTTAACCAAATGCAATGATCTATTAAAAGATCAAAACACTTATACCACTCTTACTAAAAATCCTTTAAAAAATTCTCAATTGGCATTTAATAAATCTTTAAAAACTATTTTGACACAGCATCCTGATTTATACAACTCCCTAAATTCTTACATGCCTTCCCTTTCACAGTTCTATGGAGTCCCCAAAATTCATAAACTAAACACCCCCCTTCGCCCCATAATCTCCAACATAAACAGTCCAACTTACAGACTTTCAAAATGGATCGCTAACCAACTAAAAACATTAATCAGGCACAGTCTCTCCCTCCCACATAAAAAATACAGAAGATTTTATAAATAAAATTAATCATATTAATCCCTCTTTACATAGATTAGTCAGTTTTGATGTCAAATCCCTATTCACCTCTGTCCCAGTCCCTCTCACCATATCCTTACTGGAACGTTACATTACCGAAAATCAAAGTATCTTACCCTATCCCTTCATTTTTCTAAAACAATTAATACTCCTTTCTCTAGAACACAACTTTTTTCACTTCAACACTCAATATTTCAAACAAAAATCCGGACTCAGCATGGGCTCCCCCCTTTCCCCCATACTCAGCAACTTATTCATGGAGCTCATAGAACATTATTACATCCTCCCTCACCCCATCCTCTCCCATACTATTTGGCACAGATACGTCGACGATATATTTGCAGCCATCCCTACACACACAAACCCTCTTGACATTCTAGAATACATAAACAGCATTAATAGTAATATACAATTCACCATTGAACAGTCTCAAAACAACACACTCCCTTTCCTAGACACACTAATATCATGGAACACATCTCACTTACTTTTCTCTATCTACAGAAAACCAACTTCCACTCCCAACTACACTCATTGGTTCTCATCACATCCTACTTACACTAAATTAGCTACCCTCTCTTCTTTATTCCTCCGAGCTCTTCGTATATGCTCCCCACCTTCCAAATTTCCCTTTAATTTTATTAATCGATTCTAAACCCCAAACTACAGCTTTCAAATTTTTCAGGTATGTTTTATAAATATTTTAAATTTAAAATCTATTATTATTATTATTATTATTATTATTATTATTATTATTATTATTATTATTATTATTATTATTATTATTATTATTATTATTATTATTATTATTATTATTATTATTATTATTATTATTATTATTATTATTATTATTGTGCCTCAAAAATTCAACAGCCTTATAGGGTGCCGTGAATTACAAAAGGTTGGGAATCACTGTTTTAGAGGGCTAAAAAAGCTACAGTTTTGGTGTTATATAGTCAAAATCGGCTGAAAATTCCGAATTTTATGTCCATTTTTATGTGGGGCTGAAAATGGGGCTCAGCCCGAGCAAAACATTGGATCTTGCCCTGAAAAGCGCTTTTTGTTATGGTGGTATTTCCTTCAATGGAAAGGGTTTCTAATGCTTGCATCATTCGCACAAAGTGATCCTTACACATTCTGATGCACTTGTGTTATTCAGACCATCTGGTCTGGCATAGGCTTGGGATGTTTGGCATTAATTTTCTTCTCAAGACCGACTCGCGAAAAAACGTAATAATGTCCTTTATAGTTCCCACAGTATTGCTGATTTCTGGTATTGTGTTCAAGTCATTTACTACTAGATTTAGTTTGTCTGAAGAGCAATGAAAGAACAATATTTTTTTTTATATTTTCCGCAATATTGCTTGAACACCTCCTTCTTTGCTAGACATCGTAGAACAGCCATCGAAACCCAAGCCCACGCATTTCTCGTGATCCAGTTCTTCGGTCGTGACAAAATCGTCAATGGCTTTCGCAATGGTTTTTGCGTCAAGCGCTTTCAGTTCTACAAAGCCAATAAATTCCTCTTTGACTTCATCGGACTCTTTGTCGAAATAGCTCAACCCAATGGATAATTGTTCCTTTCCAGAAAAATCAGCGGTTTTATCTGCTTGTAAGCTATACCCTCACGCTTCCTTTACCTTATTAACGATCATTTCCTTTATAGTAGTACCACATAGAGAAATGATCTCATACTGAATTTGAACTGATTGGTATGTGGCGTTTTTCTTCCCCTTTTCCATATGGTTTTTCAATGACTGATCTCGACATCTATTCGTAAGTGGCACAAATCTTGCAACACTCTCTCATCATGATGCTTACCCCGAAGCGGTAAATCATGCGAACCAAAAAATGTCACACATGAAATTATTGAGGATAATATTTTTTTTTATTTTCTTAGAATGCTGGTTAATTTGGATGTCTACCGGCACGTCATGTAGGAACAATCTTTCAGCTTCAAATAACAGTTTTTATTACTTTTTTTGTACGACCCTTACAAACCGCATGAACATCTTTATATTTAGTGAAAGGTCTTATTATTAAAAAGCCTAGCACCCCTCTGACCGAACTTTTATTTAGTAGAAATAAATACAAAACTTGCAAAATGCTCCCTTTAAGGAGATATATATATATATATATATATATATATATATATATATATATATATATATATATATATATATATATATATATATATATATATATATATATATATATATATATATATGAGAGAGCATTAATAATAACAATAGTACATATTACACATACATATTATTATTATTATTAATATTATTATTATTATTATTATTATTATTATGATTATTATTATTATTATTATTATTATTATTATTATTATTATTATTATTATTATTATTATTATTATTATTATTATTAGATATAATTATTATTATAATAATAATAATAATAATAATAATAATACTAATAATAATAATAATAATAATAATAATAATAAAATAATACAATAATAATAATAATAATAATAATAATAATAATAATAATAATAATAATAATAATAATAATAATCAATAGGAAATATACTGAAACATTATTGACTTTATCTACTATTTTTAACAAAAAAAATGTAGACCTTCCAAGATTTTTGTACCAAGTAGTTGTTCCTTAGATAAGCTTTTAAAGCTATTTTTCAATAAAAAAATCGAATTACTTTCATTATGCACTATTTTAATTATTTTAATTATGTAAAGATAAATATCACTTAGGTAATGTAATAAAAAGAATATTTAATAACCAAATGCAAGATTTCAAGCTAAAACTGCTGTTGCCATATTTGGAATCTATGTTCTTTGAAACATATATATATATACAGGAGTTATATATATATATATATATATATATATATATAATATATATATATATATATATATATATATATATATATATATATATATATATATATATAAGAGCATATATATATATATATATATATATATATATATATATATATATATATATATATATATATATATAAATATATATATATATATATGAGAGAGAGAGAGAGAGCATATATGATCTTTATATATATATATATATATATATATATATATATATATATATATATATATATATAAGTGTACGATGTTTTCTTTTTACGTCTGGCAGCACAGGTATGTTAGCTGGCCTGGCCAATATAATACTATAGGAGAAATGAAATTCTTACGTACGCCGATAGCATAGAAAATCACTCTTAAGAACAGAGTAGGAACGAAAATTTCCAAATTAATTTAATTATTATAACCGTTATTACTAAAGTAGTTGTTTTTTTTTTATAAATTAGTTTCTTTTTTTTCACTTTCATATAAAATTTTAATAATTTAGTTAAGTTTACCATTTAATTTATTTTATTAAAAGACTCAGAAATATTGGGTATGAGCTACCTACCCAATCTACCCTATATATTAGCCCCTCGATATATATATATATATATATATATATATAGATAAATATATATATATATATATATATAAACATATATATATATATATATATATATATATATATATATATATATATATATATATATATATATATATATATATATATATATATATATATATATATATATATATATATATATCATGATGGGCGTAAATCCTGAAATCCGGATTCGGTTTCGGAATCCGGATTCGATTCGATTCGAATCCAAAAAATGCTTGCTGATCTGGATTCGATTCGATTCAAACATTTCACACACACGGATTCGATTTCGGATTCGAACTGAAGCGTTTGGATTCGATCTGATTCGAACATTTTACACATAGCTGGATTCGATTCGAGCTCGATTCCAAACTGATTCGAATCCGAGTTCATTTTTTGTTCTCTACAGGGATGTCGCAAATCATCAAAATAATAAAAAAAATAAAACGCAAGTATTTAAAGAAAATTGCATCACACCATTTAGGAGCCAATCACAGGAGTGCTGTAAGAGCCAATCAAGATGCATATTTCTCTTATTATTATTATTGGCTAATCGTAACGCCATAGGAGAAATAGAGTTACTCCTGAAACATTGGAAAACTAATAATTTATAGAGAAATATGTTAAAAAATTAATTTTAATTTTTAATAGGATGTTATGTTAATTATGAAATAGTTAATAAATTGAATATTTAGTTAATTAACTTTTAAAAAAAATTTTATGTGCTAAGAAGCTTTAAGAATTAAAATTCAATTTTATAGCAGTTAAAGCTTAATAGAAATTACACCTACACAACAAATTTTAATTTTTTTTCTGTCCTTTACATGAAAATATGTGATTCTGTATAAGCAAAAGGTGCTTGTTACATTTATGAAAATCAAAAAGCTTCATCACATACCGTTTTTTCTTTGTAGACACACTCTTTCTATTTATACATATTGGTTACATAGAATTGTAAAAGTGTCTTGATTTTATTATAGCAAGCACACACTAAAAATGATTTTTTTTGGTCTTTTCCTCTTGTGGCATCTGTTGGTGTGTCCCTGATAAGAGACCAGCAATATTCAGCAAGCATACTTTCATTCGATCGCAGACTGAAGCGCTTTTCAAACATAGAGATGTCCTGGTGAAACCTTTCACCATGCTCATCACTAATTGCGCCAAGGTTGGGGGGGAAAGAAGTCCATATGCGAGTCCATAAAGTGTAGTTTTAAAAACATATTGCAACCTATATCACGAAAGCAATTCACCATTTAACGTAAAAGATATTCATATAGTTTTCAGCTTTCTCATTTCCCCAAGGAACCTGAGCACTCTGATTTGAATGCTAGCCAGTGCCGCTTTTGTCCTTCTGACAGTTTCCTTCGAACTCTCCATCTCGGAAGACTGCTTTTAATTTGGGGCTAATAAAAAACCCTTCATTTATCTTTGCCTCACTTAAATTTGTGAATTTGTTTCTGAGATGTAAGAATGCCACACCTTCTTTGTAAAGAGGTTTTACAAATATTTTCATCAAACCAAGTTTAATGTGCAAAGGTGGAAGAAAGACAAATTGCGGATTCACAAGTGGTTTATGTAATATGTTTTGGTCAGCTATGGATTGAAATCATGTCTTTGAGGCCACTTTTCGGAACGTAGTGATTTTTTCTCGCGGCTGTACCATTTGTAGAGGCAGAATTTTGTGTATCCCTTTTGCATGCCTGTTAATAGTCCAATGATCTTCAGGTCCCCACAAATGTGCCATTTAAATGTTGTGTACACAACTAGGTTAAGTATAGAACTCATAACTTCGTACGTTTCCTTTGTATTTGTAGAATATGCTACAGGAACAAACGAAAAAAAAAACACACGATGCACACACACACACACACACACACACACACACACACACACACACACATACACACACACACACACACACACACACATCAATAATATCAATAATATATATATATATATATATATATATATATATATATATATATATATATATATATATATATATATATATATATATATATATATATATATATATATATATATATAGGTATATTTAGATTGTGATCAGTAATCATGAGTGGTTTTTATGCGTTAGAAATTTTTTGCGTTAGAGTCGCTTGGGTCGAACTCTCTCTCTCTCTCTCTCTATATATCTATATATATATATATATATATATATATATATATATATATATATATATATATATATATATATATATATATATATATATATATATATATATATATATATATATATATATGTATATATATATATAAATATATATATATATATATATAAGAGAGAGAGAGTATATATATATATATATATATATATATATATATATAGAGAGAGAGAGAGAGAGAGAGAGAGAGAGAGACCACATGGAAAGGTGGATGGAGTGGTGGAGGAGTATGGGACCGGAATGGAATGGAATGGACCTTAACCTTCGTCAAGAGCTTTTACAAATATTTTCATCAAACCAAGTTAATGTGCAAAGGTGGAAGAAAGACAAACAGCGGATTCACAAGTGGTTTATGTGATATGTTTTTGGTCCAAGGATTGAAATCATGTCTTTGAGGCCACTTTTTCGGAATGTAGTGATTTTTTTTCTGTCGCGGCTGTACCATTTGCAGAGGAAGTAGCAGAATTTTGTGTATCACTGTTCCATGCCTGCTAATAGTCCAGTGACCTTCAGGTTCCCACAAATGTGAATTTAAATGTTGTGTACTCAACTAGGTTAAGTATAGAACTCATAACTTCGTACGTTTCCTTTGTATTTGTAGAATATGCTACAGAAAACATCAGACGAAAAACATACTTATAAGGGAGCAACACTGCCTTGGAGATCTACGTTTAGAGGAATCAATAAACAGGCGCAACTCTGCTGGTTTTATCCTCATGTCCCAATGCCTGTCCCACAGGGCCACATCACAGCAATATACACCTATCTTTCAAGTAAAATAAAAAACTGTTCTGTCTGCCTCTAAAATGAACTAAATGTTTACACCTTCTCTAATAGATTCCAGCCCGGAATCCTAGCTAAAGCAATTCTAGGTCGGTTTGTGAGCTTTGTGATCTCGTACAAACGTTAAGCTCCTCCTGTGTGATTTCATGATGTGAAAATGTCATAGATGTTGATGGCTCAAAGTCAGGATCTTGATACCTTGTGTCATGATCGGAAGGGTCATCCTCTGAGTCAACAGTAAATTCATCGGGAGGTGTAGACAGGAAGATCATATGAATGAGGAACTGGACACATTGCGGTGTGTAGGTTTGGATACTGGACACAATGTTTGGATTTTGAAGAGAACCCCTGCACATTTCTCAAACAGAAGTAACAATCCGTTACGTGATTTGTCGGTTCACGCCAAATCATAGGTACAGCAAATTTCATACGGCTACGTTTTCCTTTTAACCAGTTTCTCAGATTCCTGGAACGTGAATTGCAGTATACATATGGAGCCCATGACTCATCCTGGTCCCCAACTTTACATTCAAAGTACAATTCATAAGCCTTTCTAACTAATGGGGACAAGCTACATTGTTGCGTTTTAAATGTATGTTACTTCTCCACACATATAACAAAAATAGGTTAAGGCTATTTTTACACTTGACGTGGCATTATAAAGATCTAGACAGCATATAATACTTTTGTTATAATAATTATTTCCTATTATTATTATTATAATTATAATATATAAACATAAGTCCAA
>JABUQX010131184.1:7500-17500 GCA_015478945.1 Trachelipus rathkii | reverse complement strand
AGTGATCTTCAATTAATATTATAAATCACTGACTGTTATTACATACTATAATATATTCTACTATATGTTTAGTAATTTATTAAATTATGGCCTATTAACAACACTCAGGAAAGAATATAGCAATTTTGTTAATGAAACTTTATAATCAGTAAATAAATATCGAATATCCAATATTACCTCCGCATTTTAAAAATCTTATAACAACTCGATATTTTTAATTAAATAACACTATAAAAATACAGTTATAATAATAAAAATTATATATTAAATATAAATATATATAGTATATATATTGTTATAGCTTTTGTGATTATTCCTCAAATCTATCAACGACATCTCTGCGTAACATCCCGCGCCGCCACCTTATAACAGCTACATTCATAAGTTGTCTGCTCGATGAGCAAATTAGTTAATAGGTATTAGCCTATGAATAAGACTGACTCACTCAAGCGAGTATATTTTTTACTGCTCTACTTGATTAGCTATATAATAGATGGAGTCTAATTAACGTGATTTATGAATTATAAATTAAATTAAAATTAAGGTCGTGATATATATAATAGAGTATATTGAATACTAATTATATATAGTTATAAGTGACATTAAAATATATATAATATATAACTTATGATTATCATATATTATTTATCTGTAATTATTATTATTCTTGCCTAATGTAATTAATATATATTAGGGATAGTATATTAAATAAAAAAATGTATCTGTACATATAAGAAGTCAGAAGGCAAATACATGTAGATTTGCCTATAAGCTAATATGAAAACGTAGTAATTATTTTCTTAACTCGGAATATATGTAATTAAGTCTCGCTGATCGTTAATATTAAAAAAGGAATCGAGTAGAAATTTAAGTCGGCGGCTTATCAGTCGCCTGGAAGAAATTAATTACTTATAATATAATATATATATTAATATATATAGTATATATATAAATACATAATATATTATATATATTATATTATATAGTACCGTGTTTAATATACTTTAATATATATATTAATATATATTATAATATATTAATTAATATTATTAATATATATATTATTATATATATATATAATATTATATATATTAATATATTATATATTATATTATTATATATATATATAATATATATTATATAATATATATTATATATAATTATATATATATTATATATAGTATATATATTAAATTATTATAATGGCTGACTTTTTTAATTATATTTTTGAGTATTCAACATAGAGGCTCAAGTAATACGTTTGTACCTAATCATTACTTAGCCTTACCCTATGATAAAGTACCTGCCACTGAATAATATTATATAATATATAATATATTTATATTATAATTTATTATATATATATATATATATTATATATATATTTATAATAATATTTAATATATATATAATATATATAATATATATTATATATATATATATATAATATTATATATAGTATATATATATATTAAATATATATTATATATATATAATATTATATAATATTAATTTTAATTAAATAATTAAATTAATATAAATATATATATAATATATATATATATGCTGATATTTATTTAATATAATAGTACTACCTACAATGATTTCGTTTTTCTTATAATAAAATAAAATAGGATGGATACTGAGTACCAAAAGAACTTAATTCATAATTTATTTCATTTGGGTATAAAATCCATTAAATATATTAAAATTTTTATGAAAAGAAACCAATCCCATTAAGTCGTTTAGTATAAAGACTAATAAATTATCCCAATGCATAGCCATATAATATTATTAATATTATAATTATATATATATATATATATATATATATATATATATATATATATATATATATATATATAATATTATATATTATATATTAATTATATATAAAATATTATTATATATAATATATATATATTATTATATATATATTATAGTTAACACAAAGTAACTTGAATACACTTATTGCTGAGGAAATTGATTGTTTCTGTCGAACATCATTTTTTTTAATGTATAAAATATCAATAAATGCATTAATAATTCTCACAGTGACGATTCATCGGGAACTAAAATAGGTCGATCTGCTGAGTGTAAAATGGTGAAAAATAATTTCTGAATTTTTTTTCAAGTGCAATTTTTTTATAAGGTTTAGAACCTAGACCATCGAGTTATATTAGTTCCTATGAAATTTCACCATAAGAACTTTTAATGCGACAAACGTTAGTTTATTCATTAAAATAAGTGTATCATATTTTTTGTATATCTTCTTATTATATAATATTAATTATCTAAATATTCTTATTATAATTATATATATATTTATTATAAATATTATATTTTTTATTAATATATATATTATATTATTATTATTATTATTATTATTATTTATTTATTATTATTATTATTATTATTATTTTTTATTATTTTTTATTATATATAATTAATTTATTTTTATTATTATTAATATATTATATTATTTTAATTAAATATTATGAGAATTTGGAAATAATTTAATGATTGTAATTAATTAAATATTTAATTGGGTTACTGATTTATTATTTATTTATATTAATTAATTATAATTGATTGATTAAATTAATTAAATTATTATAATATAATTATTAATATATTATATTATTATTAAATATATATTATATCAAATTTATTTATATCATTATTATTATTTATTATATATTATTATTATTTAATATAATTATTTTATTATTATGATTATTTATTATTATTATATTTAATTATTTAATATATAATTATATTATTAATATTATTATTATATTATATTAATTAATAATTTTTATATTATTAATTATTATTATATCATTATTTATTAGTCTATATTCTGTATTCTATTATATATTATATATTAAAATCCGCATTATGTGTTATACAATACGTTATTAAAATTCTTTTTGGATTAAGTTTTTAATAAGTGAATTATAATATTTGAATTATATCGGATGTAAAGGATATGTTCACCTACCTTTCATAAATGTTATTCTGCCTTACCTCTTATATATTAATAATATTATAGATATAAAATTAATTGTATAATACTAACATTAGTTAAAATGATACAAGGGTAAAGAAGGAAGTCGATATAGTTAAAACCCAACGTACTCCACTATATTATATTATATATATATATATCATATATATATAATATATATATTAATATAAATAATAATATATTATTATAATATATATATATTTATATAGATTAATATATTAATATATATATATATATATATAATATAATAATATATATTTAATATATAATATATATATATATATATATATATATATAAATATATAAAATATATTATTAATTTAATATATAATATATATATATATATATGTAATATAATAATTATATATATATATATTATATATATAAATTAATATATAATATTTATATATTATACTATATATATATTATATAATATATATATTATTATATATATAATATATTATATATATTAATATATATAATATTAATAATATAATATATATATTATATTATATTAATTAATATATATATATATATATATGAATATATATATATATATATTTATATTAAATAATTATATATCAGGTGCTTAATATCTAGATTTGAATCAGGGTATTTTCCTTAAAAAAAGTCTAAGTTCAAAAAAGTTTCTAAGTTCCCAAGAGGTAGGATATCATAAGTTATAAGTAGGCTAGTTGTCAAATATGAGTAGACTACCTCCTATACTATGGGCAACAGGCAACATAGAATATTTCCATGTGTAGAGTTTCTTTTTAATAATAACCATTTAAATGAGACTCAAATAGTTAAATAAATTATCTTTATAAGAAAAATACTATATATAATGACCCAGACCTTCCTTGATATAAAAATAAAAAATCTTATATGTTATCATATTAATGAAATATAAAGAGTTATTTGTAAACCCCTAACTACTTTAGTAAAAACAATTATAATAATTAAATTTATTTTTAGATGACAGAAAATTTTCCTTCCTACTCTGTTCCATAAGAAGTAATTGGGAAAGCTATAGGTGGGCTGTAAATTTACGGTAGATCTTTCATAATTATTCATTAATAAATATATAGATAAAAAGTTCACAAGCGTCTAATACCTAGCTTGTTTGATGCCATAATAAATAAAGTGCAAATTTCGCAAGTTAAGTTAACGTAAACTTTCGCACTCACCCAGTGAAAATCTGTACGAAATAATGGATGAAAAATAAGATTTTTAATCTCTCTCTCTCTCTCCTCTCACTCTCTCTCTTCTCTCTCTCTTCTCTTCTCTCTTATCTATCTATCTCTCACTCTCTCTCTCTCTTCATAATCTTTAATCACTATTACTATCTATATTCTTAATCGTTAATATATACTATACTTTTTAATTACTTATCTATATCTATTTACTATTCTATAAATCTTAATTTATCATAATCTTAATCATTAATCTATGTTATATATCTAATCTATCAATGTACGATATTATTTTTCACTTATGGTTATGGAAAATGATGATACATTAAATAATGATTTTATACCATTATATTATTGCTAGAGGGTATAGTATATTTGGAATTAGAGCGCTCAGTCGAAGGTATGTTGTGCTTTAATTTGATATTTATATTTTTAAATAAATGTATAACATTTTATTATAATTAGGTGTTGATTACCTTTAATATTAATTAATAAAATAATTATTTAAAAATTCTAGTATCTGGTAGGTCTATGTCAGGCTTTGAGTCAATTTAATCTTATGCATATAATACACATAAATAAACATATTGTACTTTATTATTCCAAAAGACAGTGAAAAATTTTAATTTTTCTTCAAATAAATAAGACGTATTGACAGTTTTAAAAGAGTTATTTCGTTATATATATATATATATATATATATTAATATATATATATATATTATATATATATATATATATATATTAATATATATATATTAAATATATAATTATTATATTATATATATATATATAATTATATATATTAATAAATATATATTAATATATATATATATATATAATATAATAATATTATATATATATATATATTATATATAGTATATTAAATTAAACACTTGGCGATGGCACGGTACACACAAAGTCTAGTTAGAATTTCTTTCCAAGAGTATACGTCGAACTTTATTTAGCCTTATTTTTTTAGCTCTCCAAATAATTATATAATTTATATGATTTTTTGCTTTTTTTTTGATTTTTATTTGATATTATATTAATATATATTTATATTTATTTTTTACGATATATTTAAAGGTCATGCTTATTTTACACTTCATATTACAAAAGAAAGACATATAGAATAATTAAATTAATTAATAGCAAGTCTACTTATTTAGTCTTTCTACTACATAAAAATGTCAAAAAAAAGATCATATATATTGATTTTCAATAACATGATTCCTTTATTATATATTATGATAGTAATATATTATTCTTTATTACAATAATAATAAACCACTCTATTTAAGTGATTGCTGTATTCATTTGGTGTCTAATATATATAACCTAAAAGCCCCGCCTAATATTTCATAAACTATTTGTTTTTGGACTGAGGTATTAGGGCCTAGGGTTAAATGTATATTGTTATACCAAGAGAGATACCTTTTTTCTGAAAGATACAGATCAAGGTTATGTGTGTTACAAAATTATCCATAGTAATATCGTCTCTTCTTATCTCTCTCTGTGTCCTCTCATCAGATTAGCCTTCCAAGAAAGTATCCCGAAAAGCTTGAATCCCAAAAAATTTGGACAATGTGGATTACCATCATATGAAAGATTTCTGACGCGAAATATAAATAACCAATACGCCTATTAAATTACCCACCACCGAACCACCAACTGAAATGAATGGCTTGGATTGCGCTTTTAATTCATAACTTATTTTTCTGGGAGTCAGATTTTCGACAGTCATGTTAACGTTTTACCTTCTTTTCTGATCGTTTTAACTTTCATTTAAGTTTCATGAAAATTCTAAATATCCAGGACATTAACATTAGAAACCAGGCTATCTATTATATTAATATGAATCTCATAAATATATTATTTAAGTCTTCAAATAATAAACAAATTTTCAAAAAATTAATTAGCGCCAATGTTCAGATGTCATTTTGTGTGCATTATTACATAACATTATTTCGGTAGGCAGGGACGTACCATAGGTCAAGCCAACTACGTTGGTCGATGTAGTCATTTATGAATGCTCTTATAAAAATATAAAGACCTTCGGCCTTTAAATTATAAAGACAATTACATTAAGTTTAATTTACTTTATACTAACACTAAAAATTATTATATAAAAAAAAAAAAAAATAAAATAAAAATATATAAAAAAAATTAAATTAATAAATATTAATTCAATTAATTAAATATATTAATTATTTTATAAAATATATATATATTAATGTTATTAAAGAATATTATTTTATATATATATTTATGTACATATATATATATAAAAAATAATAATATTTTTATATAGTTGTTAACAAATTATTTTTCTGTTCCTCTCGTATATATTCTAAGGCCTAGTGAGTTTAGGCAAATCCAGTATCTCACTTTTTTTGAAATATATTATGAGTCTATATAGATTTAAGGAGGAGGGAGGTTATCCTCACGATTATTCGTGTTCTCCGATTTTATGAACCTCATACCAATATTAACTATGAGCTTTTCGTTTATAATTATATTGAATATTTTTAAATGATTATAATATATATATATAATATATTATAAATATATATTATTATATAATAATAATTAATATATATATATAGCTATATATATATACTATATTATTAGTGTATATATATATATATTATATATATATATTAATATATATATATTATATATATTATATATATATTTATATATTACAAATATTAACAGTAAATTTAAATAAATTTAATTATTATTATATAATATATATATATATTTAATATTATATATATTATATATATATAATGAGTTAAATCTTATATTACTTTATCAGGGGAGTGTATAAGGATTTTTTGTCCCCAATCTAGATTAATAATTACATTTTAATTATCCGGCCTTCGAGGTTAGCCTTATATAGTATGTAATATATAAAATATTATAAAATAATTATATATATATAATATATATTAATATATAATATATAAGTATATATATATATATATATTATATAATATAATATTATATATTTTATAATTTATATAATATAATTATATTATATATATATATAGCTAATATTGGTCATCTGTGTATAAATTACAATTTTTTTATGTATTAAATTGTTTAAAAGGTGTGATAAGAAGAGATCTTTTCAACAGTAAATTTTTAGAATTTAAGATAAGTTATGCTTTCCCGTTAATATTTATTCACGCAAGTTATTTGATATTCATATTTACCTATTATTTTTCTAATTAACATGTATAAACTTTACTAACTTATAAACTTTAAATTTTATGTTGGTTAATGTTGTAGTACGACGTCATGGAAATTTTTGTCTTTCTCTGTAAATTCAAAAAAATTAGTGCTTATCATGAAATCCTTCAAATGATTCTTCATTTATTAACATATGGAGATTGCCTCGTAATTTGAATTAAAATTATGGTGGGTATGTATATTAAGAATTGAAAAGTTACTTAATAATGTTATTCATAACTGTATTATGCGTAAATATAATGATTATTTTGATACAAGAAATGAAAATATAATTATAGGGCATACAAAAACATTTTAATTTCTACGGTTTCTTACTTTAATTTAATATATAAGTAGTAAAATTTATAAATATATAACTAGTTAATAAAATGTGAGTAAACAGTATATATAAATTATATATTATTATATATTAATAATGAATATATATATATAATATATATAATATATAATATATAATATATTATTTTAGATATATATATATTATATATAATATATATATATTATATTTATTATCTATTTGAATATCTCATCTAAAGTAATATATTATTAATATTTAAATCATATTATATATAATATATATTTATATATAATATATATATATAATATATTAATATATATATTATATTATTAATTTATAATATGATATATATATATTAATAAACAAAGTAAAACATTGAAACACTGCGGTAATAATATATGAATATTATCTTAGTGTTCTAGATATTTTTTTATTATTATTTATTTTCGAAGTGTAAAATTCAAAAAGAGTCTTGTGAGTATTGAATTCACCCTTAAATATAAGCGTTTTTAGATTTGGTGACAAGTTTTTCTTCCAAATCGATAAGCGCGCCGATCTATATGACGATCCACCTCTTTCCGAATGTAAAAAATCAAGCCCTATTCAAGGAGGATTGAACATTCTTCAGTTTTGATGTGAGGTCTCACTGACCTCTTATAGACAGACAGGTCTAACCTATATCCAATTTCAGACAGAGCTTATTCTCAGAGAATTTTTAATTGGTGTAATGAGCATTACTTATCTCTAGACTCACGTCCGGTGCTTTGTAAATATTTAGGTGCAGGAGTAATTAAATTCTCATAGCAGGTAATACCCAGTAAAGATGTAATAGAGAAATTCCCTATACAATGAGAAATTCTAATATTATATATATATATATATATATATATATATATATATATATAGGTGGCAGGATTAGATAAAGGGTAATATAGAGCCATTATATCAGCAGCGAAATACTTTGGAGTTTTTATTTATTAACCATATAGATATAACCTACACTCAAAAACTCATGCGCAGACACAGCACCCCTGTATTACGATGGTATACGTTCGTAATATTTATTTTAGACAAAACCCAAAAATCGAAATATCCCTATATATATATACTAGAATAATCATACCTGCTCCGCTGCGATATACCTATTATATAGAAAATGAAGGTAGTATAAAGCCCATAACATCGCTAACCACATATAGAATAGATAGTAGTCAATTAGGAACTAGTGAATAGATCAGGTAAACATGAGTGAGTTGGTAATTACTTATTTTACTTAATATGACATGACCCATAAATATCTATGTTATGAAAGCATGCGGGTCAAAATACCCGAAGAGGCTGCACTCACCCCAATTTAACACTTACACTATAGATAATAACAGAGGAAAGTTAATCAACATTACTCATACGAGAGTTTCTGGACATATTTCTAGTCTTCGTAATGTATATATTCAAGCCGGAGTTCTTTGTGAACTGAGAAATAAGGAACAATAAATGTCTCAGTCTTAATAATTTACACGAGAAGACGCCAAGTATATTTTTTATAGAAGGATCCGCTGGCTTCGACAACTTTGAAAAACCATTAAAAAACACGAAATCAATTTGTTATGTATTAAGCTTTGCCTCCTATAGTATGTCGATTTCTTTTGTTTATGTTACGTCACAGAATGTTCTCGTCCAAAAATATGAAGAAGAGACTACGAAAGGAAGACGATCCCACGGTTACAAGACCAAAGATAAGGAGAACAAACTCTTAAGCGGAAGGTGTTTTATAGAGAAAAAGTCGCAGATTTGCTCGTACTTGAAAAATGTGTGTTACTTTCACAAGATATATTATGAAAATATTTCCAAACACGTCAAAATGGTGAAGGAACTGAGATATTCCCCACTCTCCGTATTCGTGACACAAAGAATTCTTATGCATCAATCAGAAAAATCCGCGCTTTTAGATCTCGTTTCATTGATCAGACGTTAGGGCAATTCTAATGAGATAGTAAAAGATGGGTTCACATTATCAAGACATTGAAATGTTTGAAGAATCGAGTGGACAATGAAGTGATAATGTAAGAAAGCTAGACAGTTGTGTATCGATAAGTCATTAATGAAAAAGTGTGTCATACTCAAATTTAGTATAAATGAATAATGTAATCGATCCCTCTATTGTGGTAGAAATACTCATAATACATTAAGGTAAACATTAAAATATAAATAAATGTAA
>JABUQX010131183.1:30000-33021 GCA_015478945.1 Trachelipus rathkii | reverse complement strand
TTCAGAAAAAATAAAGGGTAATTGTTATTTTATATACAGTCAACGTTCTTAGATTATAAACGTCACTTACTTTAAGTATTTATATACCAACATTCTTATAAATATCAGAATTATGAACGAGTATAACATCAAGATACTGAGCAAAAAGGATTCTCTAATTATTATCTTATTTTGAATAACCAGCAATCGATCTCTTCTCAATGAAGAGATAAAGTATCCGCCTCCCCCCAAGAGGCAACAGTATAAAAAGCTAGAAAAAACAATAACTCTTAAGTAACAATCTTTAGCATTTTTCTGTACAGAAACTTTACCTATTGCGAAAAATAAGCTTCGATAAGTCGCGATTCGTGTAGGGAATTAGATATTACATATGGACATGGCCATGAAATTTCAGGGATTCTCGTCTATTTTACAACTCCAAGTATTTAAAAGAGCGGAATTTTGGGATAAATTCTCCATTAACTTTTATAGTAAATATTCGATATGGCAAAGGTGTAAAAAAGCATAGACTTTGTTTTTGTAGCATTAATTAAGAGAGAGCTTGATAAATTTACACCAATCAAGAAGCATTTCCAATTTCCGCTCCATGAAGAGAGCTAAAAGGGGCTTATTATCAAGCCTCTTAAGAAGTACAATATCATCTGCGTACATTACAAGACAAATGTCACTAAGAAGCAGATTCAGATCATTAAAGAGAAGAGGTCCCAGACAGCTTCCCTGAGGCACGCCAACATCAACCTGAACATCAAGGGAACTCTCACCATTAATCTGAACAAATTGGGTCCTGTTGGTCAGGTAAGATCTTAAAAGGTCATGGGCAAGACCCCTAACACCATATCTATGAAATTTATGTAGCAGCACATCATAAACTTCATATATATATATATATATATATATATATATATATATTATATATATATATATATATATATATATATTATATATATATATATATATATATATATATATATATATATATATATATATATATATATATATATATTATATATAATTATTTAACCCCTCTTCCTTCTCTATTACAAATTCACTCTGTTCTTTCATCCTTTCTCAAAAAATTATCATTTTGAGTGATTCCAACGTTCACCATCACCAGCTAATTTTTCTATAGTTCTCATGGTACAGCTGGTGACTTGTGTGCCATTTCTCTATCCGGAATGACCTTAGCAGTTGGGGGAGCTCCTTGCTCATATCCTTGATCGTCTTGGAGATGAACCCAACATTCTAGACCTTTTCCTAACCTCTAATCCTTCTCCTTATTCTGTTAAACTCTTTCCTTCTCTGGGTTACTACGACCTCCTTCTTATCACTGTATACTCTTCTATCTCTTTAAGTCTTCTGCAGGAAAGATTTCCCTCACCGCCTACGGAGAGGAAACATTTTTAGAACTTTTGTGCTGCAAACTGTGAAGGGTTCCTCGGAATGTACACAACACATGACCGAGCCCCGAGGTGGTGACTCCTTCTGGCAGGAAAGCCTACATTCCATATTATTTCCCTTCAATTAAAAATAGCAAACTAGCAAACCTTGGTTTAACTCTGTTTGTTTTTGTGTTATTCGCTACAGGCCTTTGATAGTACTCAGCAATTATGGGATGAGAAAACCGGGTTAAACCGGGTGCTTTAAAAACTAAGCTTGAAGCGTTCTTTTTGCTGGGACGTGGAATGGCCTAGTGGTTAGAGCATCCGGTTATTGTTAACGCTGCGACGCGATGTCCAATGTTCGAATCCCGCTGATGGAGAGTAAAATCTCCTGTGACTCATTCATCCCTTCAGGAATTATCATCGTCTTTAAGCTCAAGAAACTCGTGCTATTTCCATATTTCGTTCCAGAGTCGTGCAAAATCTATTCTCCTTGACACAGAAAACTCCTTTCTCCGTAGAAAATGCAATGAGAGAGAGAGAGAGAGAGAGAGAGAGAGAGAGAGAGAGAGAGAGAGAGAGAGAGAGAGAGAGAGAGAGAGACGAGAGTAAGAGAACGCTCTTCTGGTTATCTTCTTTCTCTTCCCCCTGATTCTTGGTCCTCTGGTGCGAGACATATCGAAAGTATTCGATTGAGCCTGGCACAAAGTTTTCATTTCTAGATTCCATCTTACGATATCTATTCTTCTCTTTGATTTCCTTTCCGGTCGTTCTGTAGCAGCTGTTGTAGAAGGCCACAGTTTATCCATTCAATCTATTAATGGTGGTGTTCCTCAAGGTTCTCTCCTACCCCCCAACTTTTTTTCAAATTTTCATCAAGACCTTCTTCTATCACTTCATCTCCTACCCACTCGTAGTTGATGACTCCATCCTTCATTACTCTTTAAAATTTGGGAGTCGACCATCTCAACACCAATTAACCCATGCCAAGATGGTGACCTTGGAGCAGCTGACCTTGATGTTTCTTGTTTATCTAATTGAAACCAAGAAAACAGGGTAAATTTCAATGCATCAAAAGCACAATTTCCCAATCTATCTTCTCGACATAATCTTCCACACAACTTTATCTTTTTCAAAAATACACAACTTTATCTTCAAAAACACACAACTTTATCTTCTTCAAAGCACACAAAACTCAAACCTTCATCATTTCTTAATAATATTCTTGCCATTTAATTATTTCGTGATCTTAATAATAAGGATCACATTACTTCTCTTTCTAAACAAGCTTCAAAGAGGTTGGGTGTTCTGAGGCTCCTTTAGAACTTCTTCTCACCACCCAAGTTACTTGAATCTGTAAAGGGGCGTGATTCGCTCTTGAATGGAGAATGCACCACATATCTGTGGTGGTTCCACACACACACTCTTCTCCTTGATAAGGTCCACTCTAAGGCTTTTCGACTTGTTAACTCTTCCACTTTTAATAACTCTCCCCAATCTCTTTCCAGCCTTCGAAAGAGTTGCATCACTTCCATCACTTTCTATACTATAGTTATAATAATAGTGGCCACTGATCTGACATCTGACATCTCTTTTCGAATACCTCCTCCTTTGAGGAGAGATCACCGCTACTCGTCTGTCC
>JABUQX010131183.1:12500-27500 GCA_015478945.1 Trachelipus rathkii | reverse complement strand
GTATGGTAAGTAAAGAATGTTAACAGCGAATGGTGGAATGAAGAGGTGATGAAAAGCGGTTAAAGGTAAAGGTAAAAAAGAAGCGTGGTGAATGTACTAAAAGCAAATGATGAATTCTCAAAAGAAAGATGCTTGGAATTATATAAGAGGAAAAAAGAAATACAAAAAGGTACATTACGTACGAGAAAACAAGAGGTAAATGAAAAGTTTGGAAGGAGTATGAATGGGGACTTACAAATGAATAGGAAGCTCTTCTGGAGGAAAGCGCGAAAGGGTTTAAGAATGAGAATAATTGAACCTACTTTTTCTTAAAGAGCAACGTCAAAGCGTTGCTCTTTTTGATAATAAGAGACCTGCCTACTAAAGGTGTACCGTGTGAAAGAACACTTTCGAAAATCTTGCACAATATTACATAAGATGACGATGGTGTTAGTGAATGTTGTGTGGTTTTGATGGGTGCAAGAAGGAATAGGTATTTTGGGGATGAGGTATTAGTAAGGAGGAGGTAATGGGAAAAGAGTGAGAAAAGTTGAAGAATGGTAAATTGCAGGTATAGATGAAATTACTAGTGAAATTGATCAAGAGCGGAGGCGAGATGGTTGATTGATTGGATTTGGAAGTTGTGTTAACAAAGCGTTTATGGAGGTATAGTTCCAAGGATTGGAGGAGAGCGGTAATAGTACCCTTATTATAAGGGTAAAGGGGAGAGAAAGTGGGAACTGAAGAAATTATAGGGGAATAAGTTTATGGAGTGTTCTGTAGGGAAGGTATATGCTGGTATTTTGGTTGAAAGAGTGTGTCGATTACTGAGGGGACTGGTTGGTGAAGAACAAGTTGCGTTTAGGAGTGGAGGATGTGTGGATAAATTCTTTACATTGAAACAAAGGATTGAGGAAATGAGGGAGATATGAGAGAGAATAAGAATAAATTATATTTAGGTTTTATGAATTTTCAACAGGCGTATGATGAGTTAATAGGGAAGCTTTATGGCAGGTATTTAGGATATATGTGTTGGTGGTTAGGCTTCTGGAATGGAATCAAAAGTATGTATGACGCATAGTGAAGCTGTGGTAAGAATAAATGGTGTCAATGGTGATGGTTTAGGGATTAAGAGCGGAGTGAGACAGGGGGGGGATGGCTCCGGGGTTAGGCAAGGGGGAGATGGAGGGGGGGAGGAAAGAAAGGCGAGGTGGGAGGGCAGAAGGGGGGGAGAAGGAGGGAGAAGGAGGGAGAAGGAGGGAGAAGGAGGGAGAAGGCGGGGAGGGAGGGGGGGGGCGAAGCGGAAGAGAGGGGGAGGAGGAGGGGGGAGAGAGAGGGGGCAGGTGAGGGAAAAGTAGGGGGGGGGAAAGGAAACGGAGTAGAGAGGAAGGGGTAGGGGTGGGAGGAGGACAGGCCGCAGGGGAAGGGAGGGGAGAGGAGAGCAGCGGAGCAAGGGCGGAGGGGAAAGAGTGAGGGGAGGGGGGGAGGAGAGGGAACGGAGGAGTCAGAGGGTAGGAGGAAAGGGGGGGAAGAGCAGGAAGGGGGCGGGGGTGCAAGGAAAGCGGGGGGTGAAGGGAAAAGGGGACGAAGGCGGGAGGGCGCGGAGGCGTACAGGAGGGAGGGGGGGACCGGGGAGGGGAGGGCCGAGGGAGACGATGGGGGAAGAAGAAGGAGAGAGCGAAAGGGCAATGTGGGCAGATGGACAAGCGGAGTGGCAGGCGAGGGGGGAAAAAGAAGGAAGAAAGGGAGGAAGGAGAAGGGGGAGAGGGGGGGGGGGAAGAAAGGTGGGAAAGAATGAGTAAGATATGGGCAGCGAAATTTCTAGCCAGCCGGAAGAGGAGTAAGCCATGGGAAGGCAGAGGGAAGCAAAAAAGGAAAGGTAGGTAGACGGGAGGGAAGCGTGAAGGGAAAGTAGGGTATAAGAGAAAGTGAGGGAGTGAGGAAAACGCGGGACCGAGCAGAGGAATTATATAATATAATAGAAGACCGAAGAGAAAGGAGAGAGGAAAAGCGAAGAAGGATGAACGAAGGGAACGGAAGAGAAGATAATGGGAGGGGGCAGAGCTGAGAAGAAAGGGGAAGGAGAGGAGAGAAGGGCGGGGTGGGGGAGGGGGTCAAGGTAGGGGGGCACCACCTGGGCCAAGGGGAGAACTCGGACAGGGACGAGGGAGCCAAGAGGGAGGGGCCGGCGCTCAGGGCCCAAGGAGCTACGAGGGGGAGGGTCGGGCGGGTGAATCGAAGCGCGCACGAATGTGAAAGGGTACAGAGGGGGCTAAGGGAAGAGCGGCGGCGGGCGGGGCGATTCGGATCAGAGTGCGGACGACACGGCGGGGCGGGGCCGAGTGTCAGGGATTAACAGCACCGGACCTCCCAAGCGGGGCAAGAGGAAGGGGAAAAAGAAAGAAAGAAGAGAGAGAGAGAAAGAAGAGAGATAAGAGAGAGGAGAGATGTATAGAAGAAAAGATATAAGATTAAGAGAGAGAGAGATAGAGAGAGAAAGATAGAGATTAGAGAGAAAGAGAGAGAGAGAGAGAGAGAGAGAGAGAGAGAGAAGAGAGAAGAAGAGAGAGAGAGAGAGAGATAGAGAGAGAGAAGATAGAGAGAGAGGAAGATGATGAAAAATGAAGAAAGATATTCCCTCTACGATATTGAGAGCATAGATAGATATGATATGTATTTTAACCCGAAGATGAGCCGAAGTAGTAGATTGATTAAGAGAACCGCTTCTGATCTCGATATGAACAGAGTAAACCAAACCTTTCTCCAGACGAGATAAGATTTGTATAAAAAAATAGAAAAGAGTAAACTGTACCTGATAGTATAATTGCATATATGTGTAAGAATGAAAGATAGAAAGAATAGATTTTAATTATAGAGAGGAGAGAGATGATGATAAGTAAATTTGAAGAGAGAGAGAGATAGATTAAGATAGAGTAAGATAGTAGATAGATATGAGAGATAGAGAATAGAAGATCAGTAGAGAGAGATAGATAAGAGTAAATGAGAGATAGCAGAGTAAGATATGAAAAGAAGAGTGGAAAACGTATCTGCAGGCGGAGTCGCGAAAGGGCGGACAGGGGGTGGTGAGCCGAGGGGGGAGGGGACTAAAGAGAGTAAGAATAGGGCCTGGCGAGGGGGAAAACGAAAGAGTGGGTGGGGTGAGGAGTGAGAGAAAAAGGGGAGCTGAGTGAGGACTCTATATGTAAGAGGGGGTGGGGCGGTGTAAAAGAAAGCCAGTTGAGAGTGAATTGGAGAAGAGGGGGGGCAATTATACAGCACGAGCAGGAGTCTGTAATAGTATGTAGAGAGAGATATAGTATGAAGTAATATATATATAGAATATAGAGTAAGAATAGAGAGATAGAGAGTAGAGATATGAAGAAGATAGAAGAGATATATTAGTAATAGTATAGAGGTATTATATAGAGAGATATATAGAGAGATGAGATAATTAGTATAGATTGAATGAAGAGAGAATAATAGAGAGTAGAGATGAGATATATTGTAGATATTAGAATAATGAATATAGAGATTGAGAAAGAGAAGTAAGTAATGAACTAAGGGGCGAGATACACAGTCATCATAGAGGGCAAGGAGGGCATCAAGGCCCCCGGTAGATAGGGCGGGAGCGGATAATGGGGGGAAAGAATAGATATATGATGAGAGAGAGAAGAGAGAGATAATGTATAGATATAATGAGTAAGTATAGATATAGATGATGATTGAGATATATCATATATTGGAGTATGGTACATACGCAATATATGATATATAAAATTAAGAGATAAATGATGAGAATAAGAGATTGAGAAGATGAGTGATAATAAGAGAGAAGATTATTAAGAGATGTAGATTAGATAATTATGAGAGTTAATATGAAGAAATGAGACCGGCCCCCGAAAATAAAATAGGCCAAAAAGGAGATTAAGATAAGCAGACCCGCGAAGAGGGGGACGGGTGGCAAAAGAGCCGCAGACGGAAGGGCGGCCAAAAAGGAAAGGCAGAGGGAGGTGCGAGCCGCCAGCACCGGCAAGGGGGTTAGAAATAGGGCGGATAAGGACGCGTAAAGGGCCACACCAACCTACAAGGGTTAGTATAATATATATATATATATTATATTATATATTTTATATTAGATATAATATATAATTAGATATATTATATATTAATTATAATATTATATATATATTAATATATATATTATATATAATAAATATTATTATATATATGGGAAACGACAGCCTGGCGCGAGGGGGGTGAACGGAGAGATGTGCCCCAGCCAATGAGACCTAAGCACAAGGGTACACTCTGCTAAAAGGAATGAAGAGCACAGCGCGCCAGGAGCGCATGGGCTAGGGTATCGGGGGAAGGGTGTTGAAAACACAGCGTGCCGGGCGACGCAATAGCGGTCTGATGTATGTACGGCAGAACATTTAACGGCTCGGCTACCGGATGGGGTGGTAAGTAAGCGGGGGCCAATCAGCGACCAGGGTGGGAATAGCAAAAGGCTCCGAAAAGAGGTATCTAAGAGACATTTTAGTGAATCACACCGAAAGGGGGAGAAGTAGCAGAGGTAGCTGGAAGAGATAGAAGGAATGGAGGCAGAGAGGGAGGACGCCGGAGCGAGATAACCAGCGAGGTATTAGATTGCGAAAGAAAGGAGGGGGGAAAGACATTACACAAAAAAGAGGCGACAACAGAGAGGTCGAATAGTTAAAGGTGGGTCGAGGGTGTGAGGGACAGGAAAACGTGGCCCCAGGGGGGAGGGGAGGCGGAGAGAATAAAGTAAAATTTTAAAAGTAAAAAAAAACTTAAATAAACAAATTTAATCTAAACCAAATAAAAAAGATAACCTAAATAAGGGGAGGAGGAGAATATTAGTGAGCCGATAGTATGAAGCAAGACGGAGGCGGGGGAGTATAGTGCTCGTATTATTTGAATTTGTGCATCAGCGGATCGGAGGTACTAGCAGAGACATGTGGAGCAGCGGCTAAGAGATAGGAGGGATCTGCAGACAGGCATTAAAAGATACCGAGCGTAGATTATTAAACAATAAATAATATTTTTATTTTTCCCTCATGGTACTACCATGACGCTTCCAAAGCGGGCATTAAAAAATTTTTGGCGATCCACATAGGCCCCGCACTAACAGGAGTATGCGGGGCAGAGTATCAAACGGCCAAGAGACGCGGTTGGCGGTCAGTATAGCTCGGAAGGGGGGATACGAGATAAGTCTAATAAGGCTATGGCGGTACTCGGAGAGAGGGCGCGTCAATATCGATGTGCTGCTGGCCAAATCCAATTGGAACGCAACAAGTAGAACGTTATGGACTCGAAGCAGAATCGAATCCATAAGAGGGCTCTCAGACAGGGAGCGCAGCTCTGTCATGTAAGGCGGGAAGTATGAAGAGAACGCCGGAAAGTAGGACCAAGGTAGGGAGTAGGTAGCGCAGAGAAATACGCGAGGTCTCAGACTCAAGCGGGACGTCGAAGGCTATCGGCACAATGCGGGGTCACAAAGTATAAGGATACGTCCTTGAAGGAAGATAACGGCCAGCCAAGTATTAGTGTATAATAATGTCTAGCGTACAAAAGGAGGCAGTCATGTTAGCGTGGCGTGGAAGGTCTAGGTGCGGCTTGAAGGGTTCAGTAATCGCTCACAATGAGGCCCAGGGTCGGAGGAAGGCCGCGAGGGGGAGAGGCGAAAGTAGAAGGGGCTATGGTATAGGAGGTGTGTCCCTACGGGGCGGAAGCTGGTTGGGAATACCATGCGGTGTCGTTGCTGGCGGGGCCATGCATCCGGTGCGCACAAGGTTCAAGGGTGCAATAGTGACAGCCGATAAGGTAGGAGGGCAAGAAATTTATGAGGATGATGTGGCTGATCAGGCTCAGAAAGGCGAGCTAAGGTGAGCGTCTTCTCATATGTCTGGGCAGTTAGGCGAGGGTAGTGCAGAGACGACCTGAGGCTTAATCTGTTTGTATAGACTCTAGAGAGGTGCGAATGGCAAGGGGGGCAATAAACACCAGGGTAATAACCGGGAGAGGAGTGGGCCAAGGGCCAAGCGGTTTATATACCAAACAGGTCAAATGGACAGCTGTGGGACGCAAAGAGCAAGGACCCTGGCCGGAAGAAGGTGAGGTGGGTAAACGATCGAAAGGTGGAGGGATAGAGATACGGGCGGCGGAGAACGTAAAGAGAGGTAGAAACCGGTCGCAAGGTTGTAGGGACGGAAAACCAGGTGATGAAGCGTAGGTGGAGAATGGGGACCAGGCCAAGGGACAGGCAAAGGGTGATAGACAGCGGGGAGCAAAACGCTGAGTGGGGATATGTAGCCGCTAGCAGTTGCAGCAGTGATGGGTAATTAGGAAGAGTTAGTCTGTGTCTGTTAGATTGTCGTTAAATACGACATATAATTATCTCCTTATCTTCTTAAATTCATTAATAAATTTATTCCTCATTTTTCATCATTTTTTTCCCTGTTAATTTGGTGATTATGTGAGCAAAGGGTTGTATTTCTACTTTTCTTGAAAATTTCAGAGATTTTGCGATCGTCAAAAACAAATCGCTCTTTTATTTTTTTTGCTAAAGTTGGTCAAATAAATGAAATGATTTCCATTTTCTTTTCTCTTTATTCATTTTTCTTTTTCGTCTTCTTTATCATTGTTTACTTTAGAAGTCCCAAACATTTTTACCCATTCTTAATCTCGTATCTGCTTAAAACAATAAAGATGAATGAGGATAAATTTTTATAAAAAATTTATAATCCCTTAGACATTCTACCCTTACCAGTATAAACCAACCTCAATTAAGTCCAAATAATTAAGTAGGCAAAAGTTTTCTCTATTCTCTAATACAATTCCATCTCAAAATTCTGTCCAGGTTCCAAATTTTATTCTGCAATTCTTGCCCTGGTTAATCTAATTCCTACATCCTTTTATAAACCTCTATTGTTTATTACCATATTCCTTAATTGTGTGAAATTCTCCACTTCCTTCAACTTTCATACTCAAAGACCATCGCACAATGGGCGCACAAGTACGCGGGGGCTGGCACAGTGGCCACAAGAACCTAAATAGAGATAAGAAGAGTATTGAAAAATCCACTTTAAAGGGGGCGAAATCATATGTGAATTTTTTAAAATTTGAAAAGCGTAATGCTAATTTAAATTTTTACAATGTGGATGGATGTTCAGAGAGGAGTAACATTAATATAATTTATAAAAGAAATGACTGGTGAGAGCATATGCCCATCTTACGTCTGTAATTGCTTCCAAAGCTTCCATTATTTATAGAATATATATAGAAACTGAAAGGTAGCGCGAGGAGAAAAAGCGAAAGGCGACAACGATCAGACAGGGGAGGCGCTCCGGAGACTGCGGCAGGTGGGGTTGGTGCGCGTGGCCAACAGGCGCCCGCGCGGGCCGGGGGCGAGCGGCGCGAGCAAGAGCTCGGGCGAGCCAGGGGCCGAGGGAAGCCACGGAGCGGATCCCGGGGCGGGGGAGCGGCGAAGAAGAGTGGAGCCGGCCGCAACCGCAAGGAGGGGATGGCGGCAGTGCGAGGGGAAGCAAGAGCAAAAAGGGGCGGGGGGAAGACGCGCTGAAAACGCAGGGGCACGGGGGGGGGGAATAGGCAGCGGCGGGGGGGGGTGGCGGGGGGAGCGGGACGGGCAGGCAACGCGCAAGTGGGGGGTACAAGGAGGCAGGGGGCGGGGAGGAGGGGCGGGGCGCCAAAGAGGAACGAAGGGCAGCAGAGACCATTTGGGCTAGCCGGAAGGGGGGGGGAGGGCAAGTTGAGAAAACACAACAAACACGCTCGCAAAAAATATTTTTGATGGGAGGCAACGTTCCACGAAGAGGGGCAGGGGCAGGCGGGCGGGCGGCAGCACGAAGAGGGGAACGGGGCGGAAGGGCGGGGGGCGAGGCGCGGGCCAAAAAGTATTAGTTTCAAATTTTATATAATTATCTAGTTTAAAATTATATTAAAAAATTAAATCCACAAGAGCGCTGGATAAGATAATATGTGAATAATAATTGATTTTATTTCTTCTTTCCTATAATAGATCATAACGATAACAACAACTGCAGTATGAACAAAAGGAGCAAATAGACAAAATAGAAGAAAACAGCCCTTTATTTTTTTAAAACACTATATTTATCCGAGAAAGATTGGGAGGGGCGGGGTAGCGAAGAGAGATTAAGATATAGAGAGAGAGATGAAGAAATTAGTTGAGAATAATAGAGATAGAGGAGATGATAAGAGAGATAGAAGATATAGTATAGGAAGAGAGATATAGAGAATGAGAAGATGTAGTAGATAGATAAAGCTAATATATGAATTATATATTAGTATGTAGAAAGTATGATAAGAATATATTGAATAGAGAAAGAGACAAAGTATATAGGATATAGATAAGAGATATGATAGATAGAGAGGTAGAGGAGAGGTAAGTAATAAGATAAAGAGATGTTTGAAAGTCGAGTGGTAAGTAATGAAAGACAAGTAATTAAATAATAAAGAAGTAGTTGGAGTAGTTGATTCAGGTTGCTCAAAAAGCTTAGTGATAAAGAGGCTGGTATCTAGTAACGGAAATAGTGAAGAAATTTTGGCATTTGATGGAAGAAGTGACCTGAAAGATAAAGAAATAAATAGATGATTATATACGATAATGAGAGAATGAATATAAAAGACTCAAATAGTATTGTATCCAAGAAAGAATATTATCCACTTTCTTATATATTATATTGAATAAAATATTATATTTATTTGGATGTTATGATAGAATAGTATTAAGATGATATAAGAAGAATAATAAATTTTGAAAAGATTCCGAGATTAATATATACAATTGTATTATGCATTATTGATTATATGATAAATAAGAATTACATTGGATCGACCATTTGTAATAATGAGAGAGAGAGTAGAGATAAGAAGTAAAGAGTAAAGACGGGGCCCCCCCCACCTGGAATGGGACGTAATTTAAAAAGGTTGCGAAAGGCGTGGGCAAAATAGGCGAAAGAAAATGGTCTTAAGGAGAGAAATGACAGGCAATATAAGAACAATAACTAAAATGGAAAAAGCCCACCCTACTTGAAGAGCGGGGTAGTACGGTGAGTACTGAAATGATATGATAGAAAGAGAAGATTGTGAATAAGCAGAAATAGAAGGGTATCGAATTATAGAGAAGAGAATGAATTGAATTATTGTGGAATAGATAAAAGAGAGAGAATAAAAAAGACAAAGAAATTTAAGAATGATGTAAGAGAAGAGAAATGAAGATATATTGATACGTCAAATGTAAAGTAGTAAATAGATAGCAATAGAGAGAGAGAGAGAGAGAGACCGGAGCTAGAACAGTAAAGATTGAGGTATAGAAAATATAGATATAGTATATAGAGAGAAGAGTAAGGAAGGTAAGATAAGATATAGATGAGTATATAGATATAAAATTTATTAGAGACGAGATATTATATTAAGAGATAGTAATATATATTTATATATAATTATATAATATATTATAGATAGATAGTAAAGATATAATATATGAGAAAGAGAGAAGTAAGAATTATATGAGAGTAATTGAAAAGGGAGGAGAATAGAGTAGAGAGAGATGAAAGATAGATTAGAATGATAGTGAGTAATAGAGTAATGAAGAAAGAATGATATAAGATATGAAGATGAAGAGAGAGATAGATAGATATAGAGATGATGAAGAGATATATAGATATTAGAGAAGAGTAAGCGGGGGCCCCCCTCCTAGGAAGGAAAAGGGGCGGCGGTACGCCCAGGTCATTATGATGAGAGTAGAATTAGAGTAGATGAAAGAATATTGATTGAGAATGAGATAGAAACATCTTAAAGATAATCTTTGTATTTTCAAAAACTGAATTTTTGATGAAGATAACATTTACATGTATTAATGTACTAGATGTCTCACTGACTCGAATTTGTATGACGTATGTATGAGATCATTTAATTAGAATGTTATCAAATTACTGCAGAGAATCATAGATTAGAATTTAGAAGGACATCAGGTGAACTAATTATATGATGTATGAGAGAGTATTATATTAATTTTTCTGTTTTTTTTAATGTATTGCGATGATAGATTTTATTCTAGAATAAGATTGCTGCTCACACTGAGATAGACTAGACGCACAAAGTATCGCTATTGTAAATGGTAAGAAAATTGCGATGTCCTAACGAGAGTAAATTTCAACGCATGCTTTCATGAGTTAAGATGTAACGAATGTAGAGTGAGCATGAACAGAGAGAGAGAGAGAAGAGACCAAACTGATTCCATTGAATATCGAGAAAAGAGCGTGACGACTAAGAGATTTAAGAGATGATACTTTGATACTATCATGAACAACATTGAAGAGGATAATGTCACGCACTTGAGTCAGATTAAATAACAAATAGGATTGTCGTACCGAACTTTCTTGTAGTATTCGACCTGGAGAATCGAGCAGACTCGCAGAGTATGACTCTCAAGACGCATCAATGAGAGTAGATAGAACGATGCATTCGAATTGTAACGTATAGAAACTTATGTGTTTAGGTGGTTGTTATTTTCACAGGAGACCGGGATTGGAAAACAAAATGTTGAGTAGATGCTCAAGGGAAATAACATCACCAGAGTAACAAGCGAGTCTGCGTGTAACAATGTGAAGAGCTCGCACTAATAAATTATTATGTAGACGCGAAAACACATGTAGTGTAATCGCAGGGTGATCAGCATGATGAAAAAGAAAACAAGACTTACAGACGCACAGAGGGAGGAGGGAAAAATACGCATGCCGAATAAAATACGCGCACGAGAGAGGGGTGGAAACACGCACAATATGACGTACATTGTAAAGGTCACCAAATAGGTAAGACTTAAGGAATGTGTCACCGTGATGTAGGCGCGTACCAATACATAAGTAATCAGAAGTTACGGATGTATTATATGACTCAATATACTGTAGAGATGACACGAAATGTATTACTTAAAGCCATGTCATGTATGTGCACGAAGGATAGGCGCATACGAAGAATGCAGGTAGTCATAATAGCAATTTGACGATAAGTAAGTCAAACATTACATCCATGTATAGCTTGTAGACGATCCATAATTATGACGTACGTCAAATCTCGATATATCATTCGAGAGATCGATCTGAATGTATCGGCGTATCAACTAACATGCGCGATAACGATCTGTTGATACCGGTAGCTGTGTATAGACAACTGATTTATCTAAATGATGTAAGTATCAGAGAGAGAGAGAGAGAGAGATTACCATTACATGAATAGATAAGAGAAAGAAAGACAGAAAAGAGATACCGTAATAAGAATAAAAGAGAGTAAGTAATATGAAGATATATATATAGATGGAGACATAAGAGTAAGAGAGAGATGAAATATGTAATACGAATGAGAGAGAGAGCGATATATATGAGTAATGAAGATAAGGGTAGTAGAGATGAGAGAGAGATGAAGAATAAGATAATAGGCATGAAGATGAAGTAGAGAAGAAGAATAGTATATTAGAGAGAGATGTAAAGAGAGAGAGATAGATGAGATAATAGAGAGAGAGAGAGATAGTAAGAGAGATTAGATATAGAGAGAATATAGCAGAATATATAGTTACTATAGATATGAGAGCAGTGAGGCAGGACGCAGAGGCACGAGCAAAACAACAAAGCGGGAAGAGGCATACTAGCATAATAAATATTCTATATTCATATAAGTAATATTTTAAATTATTCTGCAGAAGAGAGAGATTCGCCCTAAAGTAAAGCAAGAAGAGAGGACATTTAATAGAGAGAAAAAGAAAAAAAGTAACAAGGTACCATTTTCCTCAAGAAATTCTAAATTGACCCTTTTTTGATAGGAAACTTTATTTAAAAAAGGAGACAAAGTAAATCGCAATCATAATAAACGCGCCAAGGAGAAGAACTAGGTATATAGAAGATTGTGACTCCTGGGAATAAAACGAGAAGTAGACCTGGACCGCGAGATGCAATTAAAAGTATAAACTGAATGGTATAAACCATCAATATTCCTTTGTATTAAAAAATGAGAGTTATATAAGTATTTGCATTTGTAGATGTGTATAAGGGATGCAGAAGAAGTGAGGATTTGGGACCGCTCGAAGAGAAATTTCTTAAATAATTAATAGAAGATGTATAATAATTCCAGGGCACGGTAAAAAATATAGGTACTGTTGCGCCTTAGAGAAGCCGTGAGCAATTAGAGCTATTTATTTAATAGAGATACGCGTGAAGCCGTCTATCTTGCCATGAGGTTAAAGATAAACGGGAAATAAGGAGGGGAGTGGGTGCGACGGGTAAAGAACAGGGGGCACGAGCGCAGTAAAGAGGGATAATAATGGAGTAATGCAAGTGTGGATATTATGGACAATGGCGGGGGCGGACAGCGATGGATTATATTTTATATTATATCGTATGTTAATTAGATATGTATAGCTTAATATGAAGATAGAATTATTTGAATGATTGATGATGAAGATAGAGAGATATTAGTAGAATATGAGTAGTAGAGATTTAGATATAGAATAGATTTTTTTTTGATGAATGAAGAGATGATTTGAATTGATTTTATTTATTTATGAGTAATGAAGTATGAATGTATGATTTAGATATTATATTACGTAGTAGAAGTAATTTTAGTAATTATAGATATACTTGGAAGATGATGAGACGGTATCGGGTTGTAATAAAGATGAGGGGGAGATGTGAGCAACGAAGGCAAGGAGCGCGGGGATACCGACGCGGCCGACCTCTGAACAAAGGCTCTGTCCAACGTAGTAAGTTATGATTAATGAGAAGAGAGAAATATTATTATATGTAATATGAAGTAAGATGAGATTCGAATTATAGATTAGATAAGAAGGATGATGTCTCAAGATTGATAAAGAAAAATGAATTTGAATATTCAAAATTTCTCTGATAGGAAAATGATTAATCCATTGATGAGAGAAGAGAGAGATGATTACACAACCCATTATCTTTATCAGATACATTAGATGAAGAACATATAGATTAATATATAAGATTTTGTATGTATCTGCCATGTAAATTGTTGACTTACGAAGAGAGGGAGCGCCAGGGGAAGGAGAGTAAGGAATGCGGTGGAGGAGGGGGCGGAACCGCCAACCGAGTGCGGTCACATGTTATTGTATCCGTATTGTAGAATGTATGAGGATAACGAGATCGAAAGAGAATAAGCATCTGAAGATGTATGAAGAAATTAGATGTAAGAGTATGGTTGATATGCTTATTTTTATGATACTATTGATGAATTATTGAAAGGATTTCGATTTTTTAACTATATTTAATGAATGAGTATAGGTATGATTAAGATAATGATAGAATGAATAGAGTCGCCATGGAATTTCCATACCAGAGAAGGAATTAGAAAAAGAGAGAAATCGTATTGAAGATGATATTTGCACATGTATAGACATACAAAAAATATATACAAATTCAGAAAGTTACCTAATCATTGATTTTAAATTTAAGACGAAGTGATTTTAGTAAACGACACAGAAATTGAAACTGAGCAACAGCTTTTATTTCCTTTTCAACTCCCTGTACCATCTGATACAGTAGGTAACCTTGATGAGCTCTAGCTTAAAATGTAGCAGAAAGATTGAAACATGGAAGATCGATCGATTTATAAAGCTCGCATAAAACTTTAGAAGAAGAAAATGTCGATTAAATTTTAATCTAGAGTTCATTCCTTTTCACTTCATTACTTTTTAAATTTTTATTATGTAACTCTCCTTTTCATTATCTCACAATATTTTTAATTTTTTTTCTAACCAATGAATATATCTTTATTATATTTTATATATAAAATATCTTATATATAAATATATTTTACATTATATATTTATATATATATATTATATATATATATATATAACTATATATAATAATATATATATAATTTATATATATATATATAAAATATATATAATATATATATATATATATAATTATAATATATTATATATATAAATATATATAAATATTACTATTATATATATATTATATTTAAAATTTATATATATAAATATATAAATCATATTATATATAAAATTATTATATATAATTTATATATGTCTACTTTACCTCTCTTAGTATTTCCCTTTCATTAACATCATTCTCTTCTGTCATCGAACACTTATCTCATATCCTCATTAAAATTCTCTCTCAATTTCCAATTCTATCCTTTATATATTATACTCAATTAGTTCATCACCCTTTCATACCTACATCTCTCATTTCCCCTCTAAACCTCCCATCTCTTTTTAGAAATCTTCTTCTACCAAATCTCCATCTCCTATATCAGCAAGTAAGTAACTTTTTATCCTTTCCCCTATATTTCTAAAAAATCTATAACTTTCCTTGTCCAAATCATCTCATATAATCGAATTTATCTAAAATAAAGCATTAGTACAAAAGATTACATTTGTGCAACATTAATTAGATTTTATATTATTTCTTAAATCAAGCAGCTAATTTTCATTAAATCTAAATTTATTTCATTTCATGCTTCACTATTGATCCTTCAATCATCCTTTTGAAAATTTAATTTTTTCTTATCAATTACATCTCTTATTCCACAATTCCCCTTTTCCTCTCTTTCTTTTTTTTTTTTTTCATTCCTTAATTAAATTTTTAACCCATGATTTAAATCTATTATATATATATAATAAATATATACTCCTTTAAAAATATCTTATAGAATACACATCAGTAAATATATATTATATTTATGCAACATAATTAGATTTTATTATCTATATTATATATATATTTATATATATATATATATAATATAATATATTTATATATTATATATATTATATATATATATATATAATATATAATATATATATATATATATATTATTTATATATATATAATAATATATTTATTGTAATTATATATAATTATATTAATATATATTATAATATAATAATATAATATATATTATATATATATA
>JABUQX010131183.1:5000-7500 GCA_015478945.1 Trachelipus rathkii | reverse complement strand
TTTTAAAGGAAAATTTCTTCTGTTGAAAGAAATACTTCCGAGGCTTGAAAAAAGCATCAAAATATATATTATTAGTATTCTTTATTTATTACTATTTTCATTAGTAATTATTATTATTATTATTATTCATTTATATTATCTATTATTATTATCGTTAATATTGTTAAACCTAAATAAACCTAAATAAACATAAAAAATATTGTTTGTATTGAATTGAATTATTATTATTATTATTTATTATTATTATTATTATTATTATTATTATTATTATTATTAATAATTAATTATATTATTATTATTATTATTATTGCATTATTATTATATTTATTTATTATTATTATTATTATATATTATTATATTATTATTAATTAATTATTATTATTATTAATTATTAATATTTATCTTTATTATTATTTCTTATTATTCATTATTATTATTATTATTATTATTATTATTATTATTATTATTATTATTATTATTATTATTATTATTATTATTATTATTATTATTATTATTATTATTATTATTATTATTTGTAGGCTCAAAGTCGATTTCGTTCAGCAATATAATTATTAAGAATGGCAAACATAATACATTTACAATCACCTTATATACTAATATTTAGACTCCTATATACAATGCAAAGATTCGGCATGTGAAGCTCCATTTTGATATTATTCTACTCTTGATCGATCAATCTTCGATTCTCGATCATTACTCTGACTCTGTGTTTAACGTCCTCCTATATTTGAATTGCGGCATTGCTTTAACTTGTATATTGTATTCCATTTTCTGGCAATTCGCTTGAACATTGTTCATGGGGGCGTGTAGTATTATATAAATTTATGGTTTGTAATAATAGTGCTTCACACCGAAGCTATAGTTGTTAAGTCATGTAAATACGTATGGGTTCTTAAATAAGATTTCATAGAAGAAGGTTGTTTTACTTCGTAACACAAGCTATCCGGGCAAGAAAAGCAAGAGAAGCTGCAGTATGAAAAGGAATGGACTGGGGATTGCTGCTGTCGTCAAGCCTTTCGACGGCGAAGGAGACAGCGATTCATGGCTGCTGAAAGTGGAAGTTGTGGAGGGTTCTCTGGAAATGGAAGAAAAACTGAGAAGAGTGTTTGAAGAGAACAAGCTCTTGGCTTTCGGCGAGTCACGCAAGAATGAGTACTGCATCCCCATTGCTTCGATGGAAGAGTTCTTGAGTAGAAAAACAAGGATGTCTTTGGATGCGGTGGTAAGCGGGAGATCGTCTTTGTTTCACGGTAGTTTGAGGAAGAATAGTGGCGCCAGAAAGAGTTGCAGCGTGGTTGGAGGGACACAGCGGTGCTACAATGTTCAAGCGGATTGCCAGAAAATGGAATACAATATACAAGTTAAAGCAATGCCGCAATTCAAATATAGAAGCTGAAGAAAGAAAGCTTAAAGCAGAAGCTGATGAAATAAAGCTTAAAGCTGAAGCGGAGGAACGAAATCCAAGTATGAAGCAGAAGGAAAAAGAAGTGGTGGAGGAATTAAATAGAAATCAACGGGAGAAGAAATTACCAAATGGATTAATGTACGAGAGGTTTGGGGGTTTAAAATGATTGTAAAATCATGGGGGCGTGTAGTATTATATAAATTTATGGTTTGTAATAATAGTGCTTCACACCGAAGCACTATTTTTCATTCTGCTTCATACTTAGATTTCGTTCCTCCGCTTCAGCTTTAAGCTTTATTTCATCAGCTTCTGCTTTAAGCTTTCTTTCTTTAGCTTCTGCTCTAAGCTTTCTTTCTTCAGCTTCTGCTTCCATTTGTAATCTTCGTTCTTCTTTTTCTAAATCTGCAGCTATCAATCTCTCTTCTCTTCTCTTCTCTTCTCTTCTCTTCTCTTCTCTTCTCTTCTCTTCTCTTCTCTTCTCTTCTCTTCTCTTCTCTTCTCTTCTCTTCTCTTCTCTTCTCTTCTCTTCTCTTCTCTTCTCTTCTCTTCTCTTCTCTTCTCTTCTCTTCTCTTCTCTTCTCTTCTCTTCTCTTCTCTTCTCTTCTCTTCTCTTCTCTTCTCTTCTCTCTTCTCTTCTCTTCTCTTCTCTTCTCTTCTCTTCTCTTCTCTTCTCTTCTCTTCTCTTCTCTTCTCTTCTCTTCTCTTCTCTTCTCTTCTCTTCTCTTCTCTTCTCTTCTCTTCTCTTCTCTTCTCTTCTCTTCTCTTCTCTTCTCTTCTCTTCTCCTCTCCTCTCCTCTCCTCTCTTCTCTTCTCTTCTCTTCTCTCTTCTCTTCTCTTCTCTTTTCTTCTCTTCTCTTCTCTTCTCTTCTCTTCTCTTCTCTTCTCTTTTCTTTTCTCTTCTCTTCTCTTCTCTTCTCTTCTCTTCTCTTCTCTTCTCTTCTCTTCTCTTCTCTTCTCTTCTCTTCTCTTCTCTCTTCTGATGTTTCTCAATCACCCTCTACTCATATTCATCCTTTTTTAAGGACTCTTGCCCGGATAGCTTGTAGGCTCAAAGACGACTTCGTTCAGCAATAT
>JABUQX010131182.1:0-22499 GCA_015478945.1 Trachelipus rathkii | reverse complement strand
TCGACTCCACCTTTTGCAAGGGATCATGAGTAAAAACCAGTTGTCTCTACTCTTTATTGGTTGGATCAATTAAGTCCTCAAAACATTAAACATAAACTTATTACAACAAAAGCCCGTAACAACAAAACTCGTCACAACAACAACCCGTAACAACAACCTGTGAAGAATAGATAATTTTGAAATAAATGGGGCGTCCCGATAGTACAATTATGGTTTACTAATTACTACACACAATTATAAAAGTTAAGTAATTATATATAATTATAAAATCAATAATAAATCAATTATATATAATTATAAAATTATCGCATTCACCAAGATAAAGTAATTACAATATAATCATTAATAAGAATAATTAATTATATATATAAAATCAATCAAAATCACTTTATATGTAATTATAAAATTTATGACACAAGGAATAAATTATACAGGAATTTTTCAGGTGACATTTTTTCATGCAATAAAATGGTTATTAAATAAGACTCAATTTCTTTAAGAATTTAGATAACCGCTGAAATAAAAATATATTAAGAGTAACAAATTACCTCCACTGTCTTCAATTAAAGACCTCTTAGGAAACCCATGGAGCTGCTGGATACACTTTGTATCATTAAATTTAAATACCTGTATTTTTTAGAGGGAAAATAATATATTATAATACACAATAGATAAAATTATAAAAGAGAGTATATATATATATATAATATATATATATATATATATATATATATATATATATATATATATATATATATATATATATATATATATATATATATATATATATTATATATATATATATATATATATATATATATATATATATATATATATATATATATATATATATATATATATATATATATATATATATATATATATATATAATATGTATATACATATAGTAATGTATATACATATAGGTTTATATATATATACACAGGGGCTTGGTTAAGTAACTTGGGGAAAATATATTTCCTGCCTTGAACACAATTTACACTATCTCTTTCACTCTGCTTCTTTTGTATCCACTTATAATCTGATCTAACTTGTTCAAATGCGGCAAGACGAATGCGGGCGTCGGCTTGTGATTTTTCGAGGGAGCCTGGAGGTTGCTCGCTCGGATCTTAGTCATCAGGTGGGAATGCAACAGAAATCGTTTGAAAACGAATTGTTATAGGTTTCATAGGAAGACTTGCGAAACAAAATTACAACCTTGGGATAGAGAGTTAAAGAATTTTGAGTCTTAATGAAAGAGGTGTTTAAGGAGATATGTGCATTATTGGGTGTGTTTCCATGCAAGATTTGTTTGTGAAAATAGAAGTATTTTCTTGGGCGAGTCATGGCTTGTATCGTGAGAAATTATTAAGGAATGTGTGCTGTTCGAACATGTAAGAGCTTAGGCGTCTATTGCAACACTTATGTTGATTTGAATTGTTTGGCACACAAACTGTGTACGATAAAGGTCCCCCTCCTAGAAAGGAATCTTTATCTTAAAGATTTGTTTTAATCAACATAGGTTTGCATTATGTCCAAAGGAAGATAGCATACCTAGCATCCATCGAGATGGTAGTACTCGCATCTCCATGAATGAGAGACGTGGGTGAGTTTACGACAAACAAAGGTGGGAAAACAGGATAAGCCTGGTATCTGGTGTATGGGGTTGCAGCGTATAGTTTATTTGTTAGTCTCCAATATGGACGGTACATTGGGACAAGATTTTTATTATAGTGTAGGTTTAAACCTGGTAAATGCGTACCAGTAATGCATTGCAATCCGAAACTATGGATTCATTATTTAAAATCGTTTTAAATTTTCTGAAAATATTGGTTTGAAATTTTCTATCTTATTCGCTACTCTTGGTTATCTTATTCGTTATTCTGTATAGTTTTAACGGTAAAGCTACTGACCATGGATTATATTGGCCAGAGTGCTGGTTAAAAGCGTTTCTAAAAAATACTTAAACTTTTAGAGGCTACTTTCTATTAGAAGCGTGATACCAACTACTTAAAAGGAAAAAAAATCAGTACTCAATAAAACAATTTTAGTTTTCCTGAAAAATTATTCTAGCTTAATGAATAATGTTAGTCTTTCTAATAATTAAATAGAAATAGTTAAATGGTCGCCAGATCAAATTTGATCAAAATTTAAAAACATTAAAGTTAATGGTTAGTTAAAACAAAGCGGTTACTGACTTAATTGTAAGCTAGTTTATAGCGAATGTGCTATATAGAATTACAAGCTAAGTATTTTCTCTAAAATTTATCAAAAATAAAGCTAAATTAAAAGCTAAATTGTTAAAAATCATGAAGCTAAGCATTATTAAAAATATAAAAATTATTTTTAAAACTATGATAAAATAATGAAGATAAGCATTCTTAAAAATATAAAAATTATGTAAAAAAAAATATAAAAATAATGAATTAATTTTGATTACAACTATACAAATATTTAAAAATTGTCAAAATAAAAACTAATTATTAAAAACTAATGAAGCTGAATTAAAACAAAGAAAAAAAAATTAATGAAGCTGTATAAAACAAAATCATTAAGAATTAAATTTAAAGTAAAAGAAATTAATAAAGCTAGGCATATTTTCTTATTTTTTTTTTTAAAAAAGTTTTTTTACTTTTTCCTATTTTAGTATTTTTAAAGAAAAATGCGCTTGGCCTCTCCCTCAAGAGTGAACTATTTAAATTTTATCCAAAAAATAAGCAAAATAAAAACTGCATTTGTGAATATCTGTGACTATGATCATATTAATTAAAAGCTATAATGTTAATCCGTATTTTTAATTCTATTCAATATATGTAAAACAATTTTTCTCTATAGAGAAGAAAATTTTTGTCTTTCGTCTACCTCTCTTTCTAAGGTCATTAACGAACATGTAACCAAATTCACCGTTCATTCATATACGAAATCGTACCAGCGACCTTGGCGAACAGGTGAGCTAAACAATACCCTTTAGGTATGTGTACATGTATATATATATATATATATATATATATATATATATATATATATATATATATATATATATATATATATATATATATATATATATATTTATATTGTTATAAAATTATATATATATATGTTTGGATTGTAACTAATGACGTTATAAATAAATCCAAGCAAAATAATCAAAACTTATATTTTAAATTCAGAACTGAATGCTATTCGCTTCTTCCTTCAATGCTAGTGCAAAAGAAATTATGAAAAAGGAACGTTTGGCAAAAGTTTTCTTAATTGTAAAATTACGTTATTTTAAAATTAAAAATGATATTTTCAATTTCAGAAGAGCAAAAAAAAACGTATTTTCGAATCTGAAAGAATTCTTATAAAAAAACATGTTCATCGGAACATTTTGAAAGCTACTCTATTTTAAAATTAAAATAGATTTTTTTCTTAGTCTAAAAAGAGGACAAAACCTCGGTCGGCTGAAAACTGGTCCAAAATAGGCAAACTTTATTGCTTGGAACTGAACTAACTCTTTACTGGTTCCAAAAGATGCAATCGTTTGAGCCTCCCTTTAGGAAATAAACTGTTATTTAAACCTTTGTTTAAAAAAACTTTATTAATAAATTGAAAATCATAGTAAACGTTATGGCACGCAACCTAAAACATCCAAAGACCAGCTCGGTTACTTTAAGGATTCTAAGGGGAAATACAGGGGAAAACTTTCGTCCCAAACTAGTAACTTCCCTTAAAAGGACCTAACCTTAGAGCGTTGTTATGTAACATCTGACAAAATGAGATGAACTAACTTAAGTCTTTTTTACGGAGGATTGCATTTACCAACCTATGATTTAAATGTATACCTATATATATATATATATATATATATACATATATATATATATATATATATATATATATATATATATATATATATATATATATATATATATATATATATATATATATATATATATATATATGGCTGTCTCTTTCCTTTTTTCAATTTAATAATAAAAAAAAGAATGATAAATGCTATTCGAGGCATTCTGCTTGTTGCTTTCAACAAGGTACTTTGAGAAAGCAAAACTATTATCTGACTTACTTTAAAGCACTATTTTACTTCTCTTACAAGACTTGAAAACTAAAAGCGGTTCCATTATGGCAAACTTTATTGCATGGAGCTAAGCTAACTTCTGACTTATAAAAATTCGTGGCTTTCCACTCCCAAACTATCTGTAGTTTTTGGGCCGAGCTTCCTACTTTTGGCACTGTTGCCTAGCTCATTCTAAAATGTTATTTTCCTCTCCATTAAACTTTAAAATTTAAAATGATTAGGCAAACTTTATTGCTTCAAATTAAACTAAAAATGCTTAGAGATTGAAAAATAAAAAAAAAACTTGTGGCTTTCCACTTAAACTTTCTATTTGGTAGGCACTGTTGCCTGGCTGCGGGGTTACGGACGACATACTATATACATGCATACATAGTATATATATATATATATATATATATATATATATATATATATATATATATATATATATATATATATATATATATATATATATATATATTTGTGCTTTCACCTGTCGGAGACCTTTCTACTCTTAGGCACTGCTGCCTATATACTCTTAAGCACTGCTGCCTATATTCTCTTAAGCACTGTTGCTTATATACTCTTAGGCACTGTTGCCTAAATAACAAGGTTCCGGACGGCACTGGTACTTTCACCTGCCGGGGACCTCCTTCTGTTGAATTTAATTAAATCGACTTCTTGTTTTTTGGCCAGAATTTCCTCAATAATTGAAATTCTTGGGCCGGAAAAATATCTTTCTTCTTCTTCTTCTTCCTCCTCTTCTTCTTCTTCGCTGGGGTCTGTATCTAATATTCGTCCCTCTGTTACGTAGACCCTCGTATTTCTTTTATCATGAGAACGGCGAGGCCTATAATCCTCTTCATCATCTGAGAAAGTCCTTTGACTCTTTCGTTCTCCTTCTGCTGCTTTCAGACTTTTTTCAAAATCTTCCGCGCTGTTAAATTGAATAAACATTTGATCTACATCTGGAGAAGGTCTCCAGGAAGGGGCGTCCTTACAGGCGGCGGTTGATTTTCGTCTGTGAGGCTTCCGACAATAACGGCAGTATGGGGAGTTCCACTTACAGGTCTTCCCGGAGTGGCCGATTGATTCGCATTCAAAACACCAATCCTGTTCTCTTAGCTCTTCCTCAGTCATTCTTCTAAAAACTCCTCCGTTTTTTCGGGAGACAAATTCTGGCTTGGCTTCTTCCTTTCTCTTTCGAAAGGTATGTTGTGGCTTGGCTTCTCTCCTCTCTTTACCCTCGTATTTTGGTTTGGAAAAGGATCTCTTTGATCTCTTTTGAGAATCTCCATACTCAGTCGTTCTTTGGCTTTCTGGCTCACCTCTAGCTAGAAACACTTTAGTAGTCTTATGCTCCATCTGTCTTCTCTGATTAACTTTTAGTAAAGCTCCTCGGGAAATTTGTGCAAATCTTTCTAACAGCTCAACTATACTTATGTTTGCATCAAAAACTTTTAAAATTTTCTCTCTCAGTCTCTCACCATCCCTTCTATCTTTTACATTCTCTAATACTTTTGTTGTCACCATAATATTTACGTGCTTAGATGAGAAACCTGCTGTTGCGTCAATCTCGCAAAGCTTCACTTGGTACTTCCACAACGTGTGTTTTTCAATTCTAGAATGAAGGCAGTAAATGTCATTTCTCTGTCCCTCTGATAGGACATAAATTGCAACAAAAGATCAAAAATCGTGTCTTTATTGTCTGGCTGTAAAAAGATTCGTAACTGTAGGAGGAAATCCTCTAACCTTATACAACTAGAGAAAGTTGGATCATGAAGAAGATAGTATCTGGCTTCGGAATCTAGCTTGCAAGATATCATCGACTTTGCGAAGGATATTTTCCGATTTTCTGTTAGGGGACCTAACATACCTAATCTTTCATGTAAGGTCGATATGTACTCATTAAAGCTAATACCTTGCCAAATCTTTGTGTTCAAATTTAAACCAAACAGTTTCAATTCCTCCGGCACCTCAGGAAACGCGGTGCTAAATAAATTTGACTGGTAAAGGGGGGCTGTGTTGGACTGAGATGCAGTATTATATCCAAACCCTGCTTCCTGGGGTGGATGGGTACCTTGATCCCGGCTACCCTGCCCTGTGGAGGCATACATCTGTGCTTGGTCTCCGCCGGACCATCCCCAAGGGATATTCCCTTGCTGTGGCTGCGTCATATTGTGTCCGGTGGGAGCGGAGATCTGTCCCCATATCTGGTTGGGGTTGAATGGTCGGCTGTCAAATCTTGGCTGAGTCATGGGCATGTTTATGGTGCTTTCCCATGTATTCCGACTTGGCTTTCGGGCCAACTCGGCCTCTTTTCCTTCCTTATCACCTTCTAAATCTACTTTATTTTCTTCCCTATTATCACCTATCTCTTCTTCATCTGAATTAGGCTTTGTTGCCATCCTCACTTAATGAATAAAACAAATTCCTTTAGAAACAACACAAAAAAAAACTATCGCTAAAATTTCGCAAAAAATGAACGAACTGTAATCACTGGCTATCGGTAAATCTCTATTACTATTACGCTCGTCTTAAAATTAGCACAAAAATTAAACTGCTTAATACTAATCACTAAAAAAAACACATGAGCCACGTCGGCTTCTCGAATATGTTTTAAAACTGTAGTCTGTAATCACTAAAAAAAAGAAGATAAAAAAAAACACTTTTAATCATAAAAACCAAAAGACACTTTAGTCTCGTTCGACTTTCTAAAAAACGTTCTAAAACTGTATTCTATAACTCGACAAAACGATTTGGAATATAGAATATTTTCTAATACTCTTATTATTTCCCCAAAATGGCTAATAAATGCTCGACTGTATATATATATATATATATATATAGATATATATATATATATATATATATATATATATATATATATATATATATATATATTATATATATATATATATATATTATATATATATATATATATATATTATTACATATATATTATGTTATTATATATATTATTATTATTATTATTATATATACATATATATATCTGTATATATATTATTTTTCTCTATATATTTATATATATATATATATATATATATATATATATTATATATATATATATATATATATATATATATATATATATATATATATATATATATATATGTTTTTTCCACTCCCCCTCCAACGCTATGTTAAAAACGTTAACACGTACTTTAACTGCAGAAACAATAATAATAATAATAATCAGTCGCGAGAGCGCAAAACCTTATATTATTATATATAATCTTTTCATCCTCCCTCTCCTATTCTCTTTACTGCGTGACCTTCGGAGGTGGGCGTATAAACTTATGTACGCGAGTGTGTATGCGTGCAAAATGTGGTCTGTTTATGTGAGCCTGAGCGTAAATGTACGCGTGGCGTCAGCTGGGCTGCAACGTCTCCTTCCCTAAAAAAGGGGTATGAGAATTTGGGGTAATAACTCGTTTATATATATCTGTATATATATATATACTGGCTTACTTATTAAATACTATTTCTACTGAAGAAATAATAATAATAATAATAATAATAATAATAATAATAATAATAATAATAATAATAATAATAATAATAATAATAATAATAATAATAATAATAATAATAATAATCATAATAATAATAATCGCCTAAACGCGCAATAATCATAGACACTTTACCCTTTATACGTATACAGTTTATACTTTCTTTTATTTCTATCTTTCCTTCCTTTCTTTACTGCGTGACCTTCAACTATGTGTGTCTACGCTGTGCGCTGGTGTGTATGTGTGTAAAATGTGGTATGTTTATGTGAGCTGCGCAGGCGCGTCGCCGATGCGTACTATTGCTTGCAAGACTCCCCAATAAGGGAGTAAAAATTGGAGGGTTTTAACTTTTCTCCCTTCAATTCTCTCTCTTTCTCTTCTTCTTTCTCCTTCTACTCGTTTATAAGTATATATATATATATTATATATATATATATATATATATATATATATATTTATTAAATATATATATATATATATATATATATATATATATATATATATATATATTATTATATATATTATTTTTTTATATATATTTTTTTATATATATATATATATATATATATATATATATATATATATATATATATATATATGTATTAGTAAATGGGTTAGTATTCACTAAAGCTTATGGAGTGTTAAAAAAGAAGAGGTATTTGAGAAAAAGGGTATGAATAAAGTTTTTGGAAAATTAATTTCTCACCAATAATTACTTTTGCAAACTTACTCTACTATTTGGATTTTTACCTGTAACCAATTATTAATTAGTATATAACATATAACATACCTTTTTACCACACAATAAAAAATATATAAAAAGACAATTAATGGATGGCCATCCCGCAAAAAGTTTCTTAAGATTAAAAATATTCTTTACCTTATATAAAATAACTTTTTACTTTACATAAACCTGCATGCAAAAATTTAATTATATTATTTCATATTAATAATAATAATAATATAATTATATCTTTTTATTAGCGGTTGCAACCTTTATGACTTTTTTTTTCTGGGGGAAGGGGGAAGGATTTTTTTCTTCTTCAATTTGATGGAGGACTTTTCCTCCAAAACTGGCTGAGCTTGCTAGAGAGCTTCCTCTCTAAAACTGGCTGATTTGAGTAGAGAGCTTCCTCTCTAAAGCTGGCTGCTTTGGGTAGAGAGCTTCCTCTCTAAAACTGGCTGCTTTGGGTAGAGAGCTTCCTCTCTAAAACTGGCTGGGTTGATTAGAGAATTTTTTCTCTAAAATTTTAAAAAGAACTTTATCTTTAAAATTTGCTTACTTGTATAGCCTCCTGGCTCTTTCCATGTATGGTTTCCAAGTGGAGGTTGTTGGGCTTTGTTTGGGTGGCTTGCTACGCTGCATCTGCTGCTTACTGAAGTTCCACGCTCGAATCCATCCACTGATGAGGTATCTGGCACATCCTGGCAAGGTCGCCAGTTGAGGTGACTGGGCCACTCGGCGTCACCTCTTGGAAGGAATCATGAGTAAAAACTAGTTGCATTTACTCTTTATTTTCCAAATCTTTAATAAAAGAACAACCAGTATTAAAACTCATTACAAAAAACTTTGAACGAATAAAACTCGTCACAACAACCTGTGAAGAATAGATAATTTTGAAATAAATGGGGCGTCCCAATAGTACAATTATGGTTAACTAATTACAACACACAATTATAAAAGTTAATTATATGTAATTACATGATCAAAAATTAATAAAGTTAAGTAATATATATAATAAAATCAAATAATAAAGATTCAATTATATAGGTATAAATTATAAAATTATCGCACTCACCAAACCTATGATATTACAATATAATCTATTAATAAGATAACTAACTGTCTATAATATCAAAATCATCAAAATCACTTGTATGTTAAATTATAAAAATTTATGGACGACAGATGAATAAATAGTACAGGAATTTTGATTCCAGGGTGCGACACTAATTTTTTTCATGCAATTAAAATAGTTAGTGTCAAACATAGCACTCTCTCATTTACTTAGCACGTGGAAGTTTAGACGTAAGACTCTTGCTGTAAATAAAACAACCCCGGTATTTTCAATTTAAATTTGCAGTACAAATTACCTCCCACTATACTGCTCTAAGTCTTAACATATATAAGGGAACTATCCCTGGATGTTGCTGGACGTACACTTTGCTCTCGTTTTAAATTCAATGCCTTGTACTTTATTTAGTAGCGCCGATCTGAATCATTATTCAGCCTATAATACCTACATAGGGAACCGATATTATAAACAACAAGCTATTATCTATCACTTATATACATTAATAATATAGTACATAGCATAATACTAGATGTCTAACGTTTTTATCGACGGTAATCTCCTACTATAATACCTATGTCTTCTGTATACTTATCCACCATACTACGTACGGCTGTAGGGCGGACTCATCTACACTACCAGTACCCCTATAGTTAGGTCCATACCATAGCGTCGATGACTATTACCGTTTATTTCGCATTTCTAGCATACATCACCCAGGCTGCTACTATTTTTTTCTACTTTTTTCTATATACCATATCCACGGGTAGGCTTGATCTCAATAAATACGTACAATCCCAAAACTCATTTACTTTTATCTCCACATCCTATATATATATAACTACTATCACAACCTCATATTGACCGAAATTTTATATACCCCTCCTAAGGGTCTCGTCCGTGTGAATAACTAATAGAACCAAGCGAGCCGTAGTTTGCTGTCCATTTTGTATACTAGCATACGTTAGTAGCGCTTTCACGTATATCCCTTATATAAACCGCACAACATCTCATTAATCCTATATCCACAATTTTAACACTCTTTAATATTATCAGCCTAACGTCTTAATCATTATACTGTATACTCTATATGCCGGGCCCGTGCTTAATGATTACCGCCCCATACTTAGTATTACTGATATAGCTTTTATAGCCGTTATGATATATAATGAGTTATAACTTGTGGACGTTATTCTTACTGAACTCTATATCCACTACAGTATATACCGTATATTATATATCACCCTGGTTTCCCTGTTTTCAGACTCAGACAAAGTTCGAAAATTACTTCGTAACGAAGTGGATAGTTTGCTTGTCGCTCATTTCCACGGTGGCAGAAGTTGAACGTATTGTGTTACATATAGTCATCCTACCCTATTAATAGTGAATCACGGTGCTTTTGTTTAAGTAACTTTGGGTGAAAATCCTACTTCTGCCCTTGAACAACCAATTTAACTTATCTCTTTCATCAGCTTCTTTGTATCCAGCATACCTATAAATCCACGCCTACCTGTAGAACTTCCATTTTCCCGCGCCTAGACGAACGAACTGTGCGCCGTTGACTTGACGCATTATTTCCTTATGCTCAAATTTATGCGAGCACAGACGATCCTGCAAGGTCGGACAGCATACTTTGCAGCGGCTCTGGCTAACTCGCCTTTAGTCATGACACGGATGATGGCCGTGTACTCTCACGAACCCCTAAGACGTTTGCACGCAAACGTAATCGACAATATATCTTGACAAAGCGTTTCTTAGGAAGATTGCGAAAGCAAATTACAAACCCTATGGGATAGTAGAGTCCTTAATAAACGCACTCTTCTGCGTAGTCTATTACTGCAACGCAAAGCGTTGTTATTATAGCCGAGATATGTTGGATGATGTATTGCGGGTGTGATTTCCACCTAGCAAGATGAATTCTGCTTCTGTGTGAAATCATTCTTTATTTTTTCTTGTGTGCGGAGTCCAGGCTCGCTATCGCGTGACCAGAACTTACTTGAAAGGAATCGTTTAGTGCTGTGTCTAACATGTTATGATGCTTCAGCGCCTCGCCTATGCAAGCCTTACTTAGGGTGGATATGCTTGAATTGGCTCTCTGGTCCATCTGCGAACCTCGCAGTACGTTTACCCGGACTGTTTATACAGATTAGTATTACTACTTACCATCGCACTTAGTATAGCACATAACAGCGATATTGTAGTTCACCTACACTATCTCCTTATATCAAAGATCTCTACCTCTACCTCCAACGTGCCGCTCCCGTAACATACCTCTCTAATCTCTACTTATTAATACCTTCGCTCAGATACGGAGATCTTGTAAGTGCAATCTCTATCACTCCTACTCTACCGCCCTGATCGCCAAACTCACAAGACTAGGGTCACGTCTACATACCTCATCCCGCTACACACCTATCCAGCACCGTCAGTGGTAACTCAATTTGAGATAGGTTCTTCGGAGGCGACACAGATTATCCTAATTCTATACCTCAGCGCTGCCATTCATCCCTCTCGCCTGACGATCCATTCTTGCCGTGTCTCCTGTCTCGTCACTTGCTCACTCATTCTTTCGCCTCGACCGTACCCCGACCCAACTAATTAGCGCGATCTACAGGATCATCCTGCTAGCCCTGCATCGACAGATCTTTTTCGTAGTATAGGCCTTCTGACTCCATAAATTCGTACGCACAGCCCTCAATCAACTGGTGAGTTACCCTCATGCCTATAGCATATTAGCCTCGGCGACCAAACTCCTTTGTTCCGTCTTACGAACGGCTCGACGTACTGCCTTAAGCACAGCCCTCATCTGCCTACTGTCTATATAATCAGCATTCTCAATCCGAACTTCGACTATAAGACAATGGGCGCGTCCCAAGTACTTAGTCAACTACCACGTGCGCATCGGCGTAGCTCCCCTTAAAAGCAGCACCCTCGTCCTGATTCCGTATTCCCGTCTATTTCCATCAGCCCGACCTCGCAAATTCCACTCAAATTCGAAACAAGATTCGTTGACCTCTTCGAGACTTCGGCAAAGTTATTTAGCGGGTCAGTCTTGCGTCGAAACCATTAGTAGCACCGACCCCATTCTGACCAACTATATAATGTTAAGTGCCTAGCCGACTTAACCGCTGCTGCCCCAATATTTCCCGAGCTTTCGGCTTAATGTCTATGCCTTAAATTTAGCTCCTACCGGTCACATAACCACTTGCTTACCACCGGACACAACAATTTGTCAGCTCTCGCACCACGTTTCATCAATCGACTTCTACGGAACAAGTCCCGTATTCATCTGGCCAAAGATTCGCAGACAGAATTGCAAATACTGCCCAGAGTCACCAGACCTAGCCTCACCCTCGACCTCTCACCGGCGTACTCTCGCCCCGTCTTCAGATAGCTACACACGACAATGGGTGTGCAACCCACTGTTTAGTCCACTGCATCTGTTGAGATACGGAGGGCCCGCTCTTGAAGTCCTTTCCAGCTTCACGTCCCTTAACACATTTCTATCCTTTCGATCCTCCTTAAGTAACAGCTCCGTACCATCAAACCCATCTCGGTAGCTTCCCACAGTTGCTTCGCAGCAACCGTCCCGCTCCTCTACACATGCGACGCACTTCGAACTGCCTATCGATCCATATCTGTTTCCGATTAAAAATCTCAGTCGCAGACACCTAACTCTAGTCCTTGCAACGCCACATCTTGATCGGTCCACTGAAGGCACTCGTTACAGAGGGCAGCCTGACATCTTCTTACAAAGCAGCGTGCGATTCCATCTCCGCTCTTACCATCAATTCTTGCCCGCCGAACTTTCATCGGTAGGTCCACTCTCCTCCCAATAAATATTGTCGCACACACCTTTTACATAGCACTTTAGCAAGACATCCAGGCCCGCATCTCACTCCTCCGTGTCTAACAGACGTCCCTGCTTGCTTTCAGGACGGCTCATGACAGAAACAACCATCGCCGCAATGCCCCGTAAGCCCAACGTCAGAAGGCTACATCCTCGGGAACTTGGACCAGGCGGGCCGAGCCAGCCACCTCGTCCCCAGCTAGCGCTAATCCCTCCAAAATTGTGACTCCACGGTGAGGCCATTAACTGCGAGCGTCTAATCACTTCGACGCCAAATGCCATCCGGGAGCTCCATCGAACGGAACACGTATAGATCACAGAGGGTATCGTAGCTGTGCGCACTCTTCCATCTCGCCATGGCTCCGCAACATTTCCGGTGGCTCGTATTACGTGCCACACACTTTAGTCTTGAGTTTTACTCAAATTTAGTTGCCTTTCAATCGTCTAACCGATTACGTTTATCTTGTCGGGATATATTGAGTCCTCCTATGAGGGTCCCCTCCACTAAGCCCTACACGCAATCCCGATCCCATATTGTTCATTGAATTCGCAACTGAGCTCGAGACAACAGCCGCTCTCCCCTCTCTTCACGCTTAGGGAGATCTCCCTTCAGCCGCCTGGATCATGCCAGTTAGCTCTTCATCCTAGCGCTTTCGAAGTCAGGTCCGCAACTAATAATACGCAATCCCTAATATAGCGCAACTGCACCGTTATTACAAATTGTCTCCCCAGCCACAGGATCACTTATACTGTCAATGTCAGTTGATACGATCTTCGTTGAGACAATTTGGTCCGTCCTACCCAACCTCACTGCGTATTCCTGTTCCTCAGGTGATAACTCCATCGCATTAGACAAGTCGCCACGGCGCGCGGACCGTAGATCCCGCCGGCACAGAACCAACGGCCCCATCCCCCCGACTCTCCATTTATGATCCCCCGCCTTTCTCGAATGCTCAGTTTACCTTTACTATAATCGTACTACGTCATTCTCCGTCATTCTTAGGCGCGTCCTCATAGTTACCTCCAGTTAAGATTCTCCCTGCCAGGGAGATTTTGCTCACTAACTAGGACCGTCATGTTAACACTTATCCTGATTCACAGATCAACGCCCCTATGGCAATAACTCGCTTCTTACTCCTACTAGTCCTTTATCGCGTCATCTCCGACTATCCAGGTCTACTAAGAGCTCCGCGCGCTGGGCGAGTTTCGCTATCGTCTCTACCGTAGCCGAGTGTCATTCAGTGGCGGATCCAGTTCAATTCAACGTGGCAACATAAGCTTGACGACTCTTACTGGAAAATTCAGCATTCACACCCCTTCTGCTCTAACCATAGACTGGTCGGTTCCTTACTCTTACTCGCATACGCCCCGCCTTTCCAATCCCGGCGGGTACAACCATATTGAAGTCTCCTTTGCGGAATAGTAACGCCTCTACCGCAAACCAGCATATGATGTTCTATTCTCCTGTCTTCATCTTAGTTGTACCCCGTCTAGCAATACAAGAGAACCCAACCCTTCCTGTCACTCGGCCCATTTCGTATCTGCGACCCTGACTTGTAACTCAGTCCACTTGTCAAGACCAATTCAATAACACTCGCCTACGCTTCTAGATCCTCACACGATCTCTCCCGCTTGACAACTCTATTCGCACCAACCTTAATAACACTTTATATCGGCCGTCCCTATTTAACGTCCTGCATCACGTTACGTCTACAATTGAATTACCCATCCACCGGCCTTCGGGCGACGAGTCGTCAGCCTACTGTCTCATCTATCGCCTACCGCAGATTCTTCGGCGACTGATGCGTCGATTCTTATCTAAAACCCTCTGGTTTAGATTTCTTTGCTCGCAAGCACGCAGCTTCACTAATGGCCACCTTGCCTACCACACACGCGGTCTATATAACCCGGGGACCCTGTAGGAGTCATTTCCCTATATTGTTAATTTCATTTAACAGCTCTCCCCTCCTGCATTCCCGTATTGCTGACTTCTAATACTTACTATATAGTTACCTTATAGTATTAACACACGTGCGTACTCGCTGCCCGTCTGTTACCATACCTCGCATTAGAATCCTTCCGTCGGTATAGCTAATTCTATATACTAAGTGCCCCTCTAGCATCTCGATTCTCCGAAATATAGTACATCAAGTTCTCTCTTATTTCTTTCGCCGCGTTTTAGTGACTAAGCTGATATATAATATACGTACTAATATGATGTACTACTTCCATGGCCGCTTATCCCTCTACTCAGAGTGCTTCATAGCCTCCTCAAGATCTACCTTAACTCTCCTTAGAGTCTAGGCGGTGATTGCATATAGTATAATTTACCTTAACATTCTGTCTTATACACTTTAAGATCTCCTTGTGTCTCCGCTCTACTCGCCGATACTCCCTTAATCATATAGCAGGCATATAGTATACTATTATACTCATGCGTAACACTACAGTGTGTGTGTCAGAGACGGCTCTCACAAGCAACGTTTTTCATCATCTCTGCACCAACGCGTACAGATCTAGTAAGTTTCCGGGCGTAACCTCTCATTTGCTCCCTTTCCTTCTCTCTCTCATTTTCTCAACGTTTTTTCAGCTGTCCTCTTAGCCTCTCATACTAGGTAAGCTTACTTAGTATTACATAGATAATATAATTATAATAAATAATAAAATCTATCTCATGTATTATAGAAACATTATTGGCACTATGGTCGCAGACGTTCAACGTGGCTAAATGACTCTTCATTATATGATTACCTATTGGTCAGCTTTCCAGATAGCGCCGTCTCTCTCCCAGTCTCTCTTATAAGCCTTGCAGGGCCGTTGTCATATAACATGCCTTCCTCTCTCTCTTCGCTTCTCAGCCATTAATCTTCAAAATTTTCTTTTTGGGTAAGCATATCCCTCGTGAGCAACGTCCCTCACAGTAATCGTCTGCCGGACCAACCCGTCCCTACTTATATCTTATATAACCCTATAATACTACTATAGTTACTATTAACAACTATCTCACATCGATATAACTCTTTTATACCTCTTTCGATCTTGTACATTAATTTAACCATCTTACTACTATTCTACTATCTCACACACTCTATCCTATTAATACCACCCTACCTAGAGCTAACTACTCTTGTAACTGGTCATTTGGCCTGATACTATCCTCTAAGTATCTTCGCTTGTCTCATCCTCAGTATAGCTGCTATATATATATGGTACTATTAATATTAACTTTATATTAAGTTATGTATTCCTATTACTACATTATATATATATATATAATATATATTATATATTATTATACTATATATATTATATTTATATAGTAGCATTAATAGCTCGCTAGCTATAATATATATAGTAGCGCGCTGTTATTATATGGATGTACTATATTAATATATATATACACTATTATATATATATATAGTATATTAGTATGATATATATCTTATATATATATATATTTATAATATATATTATATAGCTATTTGTAGTTCTGTGTACTGTAACATATCGGGTATAAGATTCGCGAGTTTTTTCGCGAGTGTTAAATATGACTCCGTTTGCGAGATTGATGGAGTCTTCACGGATTAACCTCTGTTCCACCTTCTCTTTTTGTCTATAGTATACAGGTAGTATATTATATAGTATAGTATATATATAATTATAATTATTATAATATTATATATTATATATATTATGATATAGTGTATATATATATATTATATATATATATATATTATAACTATAATTATACTATTTATATATTTATATATTACTAGTATATATATTCATGGTATTAGGTACTAGGATTACGGTACGCAAGCTTTAACTACCTAAACTGTATAAATATAAAGACATATTTTATTATTTATTTGATCATATATTTAATATTATATTATATACATTTATATACTTAATATATATATATTATATACTAATACCTACTATTATATACTATATGAAAATATATTTACAAAAAACTAGATATAGTAATTGATTCTATATTTTCGTATATATGTAAACTATTTATATACTTAATTTTTACTATATAATTATATATGAGAGGAGAGAGAGAGAAGAGAGAGCAACTCTTGGTTAACACTCCACGTGCTCGCAAAAACGTGAGTCAAATTGACATTTCGCGAAAGATCTAAAACGCGAACTTTCACCGATAGTGTACAGTACCGAATATAAAATATGCATGACTATTTTGATATACTATATCCTATATATATATCGGTTCCTATATATATATTATAATTAATATATATATATATATATATATATCTAAAATTCTATAGATATATCTTTATAGATATTCTAAGCAAATGTCTATAGTATTCTAGCAGTATAGTCTAAATTAATATATATATACAGGTGTAATATTACGATTAAATGTAAAATGACTTCTCATCTCGTGAACGTGACACTAGCAGAAAATATGAATCTGGAAGTTCAAAAAGGGAAGGGCGGTATAGAAAGAAAAAACTAGAGGAGAAACTCCTGGCTCTTATAACGAAATATTATTAAGTTAATCAAGACAATGGAAAATCAAGGAAAGATGAGTGTCAGAGATGTAGCTGAAGTAGCAGGCCCTAGTAGCCAGGGTTGCACAAGAGACAAAGGTGCCAACTTGTCGTCACCACGGACACCTCCATCACCATCATCTTTACCGTCACCGGTGCCTCCCTTTCGCAAGGCGGATCTTGGATGATAAAACATTGACGCAAAACGCATCAGCAATAAATTTAGTGGACTCCTTACTTATTGGCCAACAGATATAGTGATCAGGAACGTGTGAAAATAGTGTTTAAGAATCGGTCCTGTGAGAATCTAGCACAGCTAATTTTCCAGAAGATGATAGTGGACGTCATTTTATAATGTTCATTAGCAGTTAGAACAGATAGTAAATGATGGGAACAACAAGAAGGCGATTGGTTATTTATTCGGAATTCAGAAAGACTTGTTTTGTTTTTCTGTTTTTGCATGCGCTTTTTTTCTTTTGAATCCATAAGTGCTCTCGTTTCAAGTGAAGGAATAAATGACTGGAACATTTGAGTCGAGCACTGAAATCTCATGAAACCAGAAAGGCTCACAAATAAATGGTTAAATCTAGAAAAAGGATTGGATTGTGGAAAAAAACTATTTGATTCTATCTTCTCAAATTCAGATTAGAGATGAGCAGCAGCGCTGGAAAGATATTTTAGAGAGGATGCTAGCTGTCGTGCAGTTTTTGGTTCCCACAATTTGTCTTTTAGAGGACACAAGGAATATAGCCTCAAAATCACTGTTGTAATTTTGTAGATTGGTTAGCTGATGCCAATTTGATTTCCACTTTGCCGAGAGCACTGCTATCAAGTGATGAGAGTCGTGCTTTCTAGAGGATTTTGAGGAAATCCGTACCTCGGAAAAAGAATATTCAGAACGATCAATTGTAGTTTTTTGGCTAGTCACTCTCCAGTTAAAACTGCAAGCATAGTCAATAAAATCTTTGAGAAACACCTTCTTGTATTGTGTTATTCCGTGCATCTAGATATGTACACGCACGAGGCATGTCGTCGCGATGCAGTTTGTAGACAGCTCGCATTCGATCTTACGTCCAGTACTATCTTCGACCATCAGAATAAGGACGACATGCTGACACGTGTGCACAGCTGAAGAGACATCTTTGTAGTTGAGCGTTCTCAATGCGCAGTAGCAAGATACTACTGGTGATATGCATTACGCTGATCGTGATAGTTACTAAATGATATGAGAGAACTATGCGTTATTGTCTTCTTGGATGTAAGTGTAGGGGGCAAGGCGATGATCATAATGGATGGTCAAGTATGCGGTGCGAGATCTACAACTCGGTTGTGCATAATGTGATAGAAATTAGCCGTGACCATCTAAGCACATCGCTCTGGCGTGCCATTCTTGTGGTGCCTGTGGAATGCAGACGAGTGCACTTAGCTGCCGTCTGAGAAGTGATGCCGCTTTTCTTTTGGTGTCGTTTCAGAGCTCAGACATTTATGTATTGTCTCTCTCACGCGATCAGAGATCGTCCGCTAGCAAAGATAAGAGCGGGTGGGGCGAGCCGAAGCATGAGGGCGCTCGTCCCTGCTGCTGTGATCAGTGTCGTGAGGGTGTCGAGCTCGCAGTGCTCTCTCTCGCTACATACTCTCTCTCTGAGCAGAAATCCCGACCAGCGTAGATCGCGGCTGACTGCATTAGATTTGGACATCTATGTATAATAAGCGTGTGTCACATTGATGACGATGGGCTCCACCGCACCTTAGAATTGAGTAGCTTGTGTTAGTGCGGAATTCAGATCTGCTCGGTGATCTGTATGCGCGTTGCAGTTCTCTATACCAGCATTGCGCTGCGTGGGGTTATTTGTACCTTACTCTAGTGAATGTCAGTTCATTAGAAACGAGATTAACGATTAGTACGAATTGGTCTGTCAGGCCTTGTCCGCTCTGTTCAATGCTCGTACCTCGAACTCCTATATGCGTACGCAGTACCCATCATTTGATATCATCGTTTATCAATATATGAGTCCCATACCATAAGATAAGTTAGTGACCAGGCAAAGGTGATTTACCCCTACTATGGCATCTGAGAATCCGACTGCCCCCCATCGCCGCTGTTCATCCTGTACGCAGGTTAAAGTACATTCTCCAAGACATGATATATAGTTATGGTTAGATGAGTGACCGCCAGAGTGGCTTCGCGCTTCGTTGCGCACTTCTCTACCAGCCAGGAGATAGCTGGAGAACGGATCGATTTGTGTGCGAACTGTCCATGCCATCGCAATCTCGAGATCGGCAGATAGTGAGTATCTGCTTACTCAGCTCTTTTAATATCTCACGCTGCGCATGACGCCGTGACTCTTGTACTACGATTAGTCGATTGACTCATACTATTAGAAGCATTTCTGCGACGACTCGCTGATGTGGTGAGTAGTATCCGCAGACGCCAGATTCGCACATCAAACTTCTCTCTGGGCTATTTCTGCCTACGCCGGCTCCAGACTAGTTCTCAGCTCGATCCGTTCCGACCCGATACACATACCCCTGATCTATACCTATCTATTGCCATCAACTTAATCAGCTGCTATTGTCTCTCAATTCCCCAATATTGTCTCATATGCCGCCATCATCTGTATACTCTCTTCTCGACTGTCGAGCTCTAGTAGGCGTCTTGCGAGTGCCGACATGAGTGTCATCCAAGATTTGAAGCTCTTACAAAAATCACATGAAACACTTGGATTAATATATATCATTACGTGACTTCTCACTAGACAGATGATTGCTTATTGTAGACTTTTGCAGTGATATACAAAATGTAAAGATTTTGGCAAGTTTCCTTTAAGCAAAGGTGAACACCATGATATGAAGCTATAGAGCTCGTTCGTGAGGCTGGATCTCAGTAATGTTTTCCGGCTGTATGACGTGGAAAAAGACGAATACTATCAAGTTCATTAAATACTGCGCCAAAAAGACTGTGGTTGTCGTATGTCTATCCAAACTACTTCTATGTTACTTTAGAATAATTACGTATAACCTCCATTCAGTTACTGGAGCCTCTTGCAGAGAGAAGCTCTTAAAATTGAAGCATCGATCCATTACTTTGAGATAACATATGCTCGAAGACCGCGTGAACTATCTGCCACTGGGCTCTTCTTCTCAATAGAAAAAGTAGATCTTGGGCGACCGACTTTAGATTTATGGTGACCCTAATTCAGAGTGATTTAGCTTTCTTGAAAGTTGCCCAGGTTGTAAGTTTTTTAAGTGTAGGGACGATTATATAATCGTATAAGTTAATAAGTCTTAATAAGTATATATATATATATACGTGATTATAAGTAGTTAAGTTATAAGTATATTATATATAGAAGTAGTATTTGGTAGTTAGTAGTAGAGGAGATAGTTTCATCATTTCTGTTCTGTTATAATTTTTTATCATTTCTATAAATTTTTATATTTTAGTAGCTATTTTGTGTTTCTCTTTATGTCAGAGTTTTCTCTCAAAAGGAAAGCTTTTGATAATTATATAGACTACAATAGAATATATAGCTGCCTAATAATATATGCACCAATTGTGTATAGTAAATATAATTTGCTTTATAATATCACAGGAATATCTCCATAATGTCTGTCTAGTCGTGAATTAATATACTATTTCAATATTGGAATAGAATATGTATACATTTAAACTTTATATCATTTACTGATATAAAGAAAGGCATATATATAAACTATATATATACGCTCTCATAAGTTACTAAGTGTATACTTAAAGCCTGACGATGTTGTTATCTAGTATACTATATAGCTAGAGCGTCTATTTATTATTTAACTTATAATTCTTGAATAAATCATCAAAGTAAATGTAAAGTAGAATTATAAAATATAAATATATAATTATATGGGAAGGAAATAAAAGACACATTACTATTATTACATTTTTACAAACATAATTGCTAACACAGCCTATAGTGTTACTACACCTAAATACACATAAGCATTATGTGACTAGATATGATATATTATAATAAACAACACCGCCAGGGCCCCGGGCAATAGCACATTGCCGCCCGAAGGTCCCCGCAAAATGTCTAAGAGGCCGCCTCCAATGTAGATTATATATAATAATATAATATAATTAATAATTAATAAAATATTGACATAATAATATATATTAATCTGAAAGATTAAATTAATATTTCGAACTAATTATAAAATATATTAATATATTATTAAGAATATTATATATTATATATTATAAATTATAATCAATTAATTATATAGTATATTTTCATTAAAAAAATAAAGTATTATCTATTTTTCCTTCGATTATTATTTTTTATAGAGAGAATAATATTTTGCTTTAGGAGCTATAATTCAATAGGAATAATAATATAATGAATAACAGTAAGAAATAGAGAAATAGGAATGTTAAAAGAAAGAGCTGTATGAGGAGAAATTGAAACGAGCTTATGACTCTTTAGGTGACTCATTCTCCATTTTAATATTATTTAATTTATGATTTATATCATAAATCCGGTGCATATTTTATCTGTTTACCAATAACCTCCCCCTTTTTTTAGTATAAAACCTTAGCTTATATATTTGGTTAAAATATTTCATTATATTGGTGAACAAGCAAGCGCACCGATCCTTACATAGTTAAATATTATTAATAATAATAATGCTATTTATATTTCTATATATAAAGTATATATATATTCTAATTATATATAATTTAGTGATTGCATAGTAAGTAAC